>VZRM01005248.1:399983-512357 GCA_013397955.1 Grantiella picta
TAAGAGGGAGGGGGGAGTGAACAAGATAATGTATGAAAAGTGTATTTTCGCCTTGCATTTATCCTCCAATTCTGTTAGGTAATTAAATCACTTTTTTGCAACTTTAAGCTTAGAGCCTGTTCGCCCTTTTTTTTTTCTGTGCGTCCTCCTACCAACCAGCATCCTATCTCATTTGACTCATGAGATTGGTGTGTATTTTTTTTTTAAATAGTTTTTTTTCTGTAGCAAGAGAGAGTCAAGGTGCCTGGGGTTTAGTCAGGGTCAAACCTTGACAAACTTACAGCAGCCTTTCAATACTTGGAGGGTTATAAGAGAGATGGAGGAAGACTTTTTACAAAAGTCTGTAGCAACTGGGCAAAGGATAATATTTTTAAACTGAGAGAGGCTAGATTTAGGCTGGACATGAGGAAGAAATTTTTAAGGTGAGAGAGAACTTATAGCAGCCTTTCAATACTTGGAGGGTTATAAGAGAGATGGAAGAAGACTTTTTACAAAAGTCTGTAGGGCCTGGACAAAGGATAATGTTTTTAAACTGAAAAAGGCTAGATTTAGGCTGGACATGAGGAAGAAATTTTTAAGTTGAGGCGTTGAGACACTGGAGTGGGTTGAGAGAAGTTCCAGATGGAAATGTTCAAGGCCAGATTGGAATGAGGGCTGAAAAGCCTGACCTAGTGATAGATGTCCCTGCCCAGGCTGGACTAGATGATCTTTAAAAGACCCTTCCAACCCAAACCACTCTGGGATTCTGAGATTCTGTATTTGGGTAATGCTATAGACACTGAAGCTCACAGCATGGTCCATTTTGGAAAATGGCAGACAAAAAGCCTCTTTCTGTCTAAATTAGTGTGAAGCAGGGGTCTCATGGAGGTGCTTTGCTCTTTAATGATCCCCATCTACTGCCCTGCACAATCAAGTTCATTTCAGGCAAAACATGAAAATAAACCATCAGTGCAATGTAGTGCCTTCAGGTGCCATGATTTTCTATACATTAATATTGATATTGAGGACATCAGATTGCAACAAAAGTAAGCAGACAAAAATAAGATCCCATCTCTTCTATGAGAAAACAGCCTATAAATAACTCCATCTCCAGTACCTAGACCTGTGTTTGTGTTATGACTGCATACAGATATGCATGATTTCCATGTGATACAAAATGCTTGAAATGCTGGAATCCTAAAATTGTGGACAGTTCGGTATTAAATGTATTTTTCTATCTGTAGCTTCTGCTGAAGTGTAATGGAAAGGTTTATTTTTTCCTAGTTTGAAAACAAACCAACTGTAAACCCCTAAGAAAGGTGTGAGACAGAAAACAATCCACTCTCTTGTGTAAACTGAGAAGGATGAAAAGTACAACCCATGATTTTCTCCAGTCAATCCACCTTCATGCCGAGGATATAACATGAATAGGAAATGGCATGAATTTAACCTGTCCTCTTTGCAACTTTTCATTTGTAATTTTGTAGTTTTGTTAAGATCCGGTAATAATTGTGATACACTATGCTATCTCCAGGAGAGGGTTATTTCAAGTATATTGTGCTTTATTTTTAACTGAAACTGTAATTTAATTTCTGTATTCAATGTTACTTTTAGATTCTTTTACATCCTACACAAACGTCACTTGATAATATTAGTTTATATTTTTTTTATTCCCCCCCCCCTTTTTTTTTTTTAAACCAAGCCTTTGAATTCTGAAAGTCATTTGAAGAGGAGAGGATGACTACAGCTCTGGGTGTTCCTGCTACAGCAGTGCATGGCAAGATCAATTTGGGCATTAAGCTTTAGCTTTTACACACTTGCAAGCCTGCCAAGCAGTAGGTATTATTATGCCAGGAACTTTCAGCTTCATTAAAACTTCAGTATGCTATGAGAAATTCATGTGTTAGGCAGACACATTTCCTTACTTGGAGAAAATATGATTTTCTTTCATGAAGTTAGTTGTACACATTCTTCAATAATTTTATTTTATAATTTTGTGTAATTTGCTCGAAAGATGTAAATATCCACTCTTAAAATTAAAAAGGTCAATTCTCCACTGCAATTCAGTCTAAAATTAAAAATAACACTGTATATAGTTTAATATCATGTTGTCTCTGTAGGCGAGCATCTTTGATGATTCACGTTAAATTCAGTACATAATGTTTACAATGGAGAGACATACTTTTTTCCCCAGTTTTCCTCTTGGTTTGAATTTGAATATTTTTTTAATTGGATATGGTTTACCACAGAATTAATTTTTTTTTTCCTCCTCAGCAATTAGACAAGTTACATGGTACCTGCTTAAGCTGTTAGCTGGAGCAGAGTTCAGGTGCAGGAATGAATCCATTAAGTGCAAAGGAGCTGAACAGACTTAGAGCAGCCTCCAAGGAAAGTTTAACTTTGCGTTCAGTCTGCAAGCTAAAAGGAAAAAATTGCTGCTGCTAACACTTAAAATAAGCACACTGAACAATTTTACTACAGCATTTAAATATTTTACTGAAAATTGTCTCCTTTTGCTTAAAAAGCACAATAACCATTTTCTGTTGTTTTTTTTCCCTGAAACTGAATGTCCATCACCTGTAAACACTCATATTGATAAATAAGTGGTGAAGCAGAAAACATAGATATATGAGGTTGTGGCCTGAGGGAATCTCTGATCTAAAAGCAGAAACTTGTTTATAAAGGGAACAATAGGAGAAAATTCCCTCAGAACTTAAGGGAATCTTAACTTATCACTCTGGTGATATTCATGTCACGCATTTGAGTGAGAATACATTATGCATTCACAGTGAAGCTTTTTTCCCTTCTAACCAAGGCCAGAAATCACTTTTTTCTCACTCTGAATAGAGGGGTCAGCTCACCTGGCCAAGTTGCTGTGACTGATAACATGCAGTGCTGAGAACAAAACGTTGGGCAACAGTGGCAAAACAGTGAACTTTCCCTTGTGCTTTTAGCTCTGGTTGGGTCAGAGCAGCCCCAAGGTAGAATGTAATTTTCATCTTAGCTAAATTTGTCACGTTTCATCTGTTATCAAACACTTTATGAACTGGCAATGCAGTAATATCCACACAAGCATCACAGAAACAAGCCACAGTAGAAACAGAAATGCCATAGCATCGCAGGCTGCTTTGGATGTAGGTTCTGCAGCTCTGCAATGTTCTCAGGCTGTTTAAACATAGCCCATATGATGTTATGCGCCTGGGAACATGCCCAGAACACAATCATTCTGTACTAAACATGGATTTATAGGATCTCTATGGGGAGATATGCAACCACATGATTATTTTAGTTCGGTTCCTTACTCCTCTGAAGTTAATATCCTGACTGCCCATGCTTACCTTCATGTGATTTGCACTATTGAGTGGTTTCAGAGTGCTTGCACGACACTTAGTTGGAAGACGACAACGTGAGAAAAGCTACTCTGGGAAAGCACCAAATGAAGGGTAACTGCAAATGGGAAACAAACCAACAGGATCAAACTGGAGCCATCTAAAGGATGCATTTATGATTCTCACTTGTCTTTGATCCTCCATGCCAGCAGTTTCATTCTACAGATCCACTCCCTTCACCCCTTCACCAGTTTGTGCACAGAATGGAAAACAAGAGTAAGGCAACAGCTTACTCCCCCTTCATTCTTCAAAAGGAAGTAATTGCTGAGGAAGCACAAAAAATTGGTTTATACTTAGCAACTGACATGGAGACCAAAGAAACCTAGACAATAATTCTGGATTGAATTTTTTTTTGGAGACGAAAAAAGCTAATAGTGCTAAAAGTAAATACTTCAGTGATGCTTCCTTACAGAGATATGCAGTGTCAACAGAATGTAATTAGATGCAACTGTTGCTTTTTTGTTCAAGGAACAGTATAAATCACAGTAATTTGTGTTTGATTTTTAAAGAACATAGTGTAGATTTGGGCATGAATCAAGGAGAATGCATTGGCTGAACTCTTTAGCTCTTATTCATTTGTTTGCATTGATTTTTCCATGATTGTGAGTGTTTTTTTATTGTATAGAGAAAACAATATGGGAGACATCTGGTGGTCATTAATTAACTGAAACTCTCTAATTTATAGTAATAGTTGGTTGATCTACTACTAAGCTTATAAATGAGCAGCTACAGTTTTAAAATTCAGGATAATGTATCACAAAATTCACCCCTAATTTATTTACTACTTTAGTTTTAATTATTTATGCCTATTTATGGTGTATTGGCCAAGTGCAAAGAACTGTTGTAACTGCAAATGGATCAGATTTACATTTCCAAAAACCAACTTCTGAACTTTGGAGAACTTTGTAGATAAATTAGGACCTTGACCAGACAACTCAGAACTATCTCTATTCTAGGTTCAGTACTTCCTACATATATTTTTAATTAATATAAAATTATTTATTTTACCTAAAATTATTTATTTATTTATAAATGGCTTTGTTTATATGGGTGATTGATATGAAGAAGTGACAGCTTATAAAGGCATCAGTTGATGCTACGTAATCTGAATTACTAAAATAAACACTTATAATAAATAAACATGTCAATTTTATAATTGTTCTCCAATTTGGCATCTTCATATCCGTGTCTGTGCATGTGAGTATGTAATGATATATTTATTCACAATTTTTTTTGGTCACATATTACAGCATCTTACTTGTTCTTTAACAAGGAAAGTAGGATGTCAAAATGACTTGCTCTTGATGAAAGAACTTTTTCTCTTCAAATCACAAAGGTATTGTCCTTTATCTCACCCCATTTCTTGGGAAAACACTGAATTATAGACACCACCACATTCAGAAAAATCGATGTGTCCATGACAGACAAAGAAAGAGAAATGCAGTTCATTTTCTAACATCGAGCAGTCATAGTCAGGGTTTTTAACAGAGGAGCTGCTGAACTGCCCTGACTTCTTCCTGCTTAAGGCAGCGTGAATCAAAATTTACATACAAAACTTTGCCTCCGGTATCAAAGTAAGAACATGACCTCAGGAGAAGGAATGGCAGCTACACCTTTGCTTTTGAAGATCTCAGTAATATGGTATATTCCATTCATGGGAGGGAAATAGAAGAATGAGAGAGAGAAATACAATATTTCTGGGAAAATCCCCTACTTCTCCCTTTCAAATGCCATAGCTTGTTCAGCTTCACTCGTAGCCTTTCTGTGTTGGTGGCATCAACTCACTGACTCCTGAAAATCAAAGTCTGACTTGAGAGTATGTTAATGAATTTCCGTGTGAGTTCTGGATGTGCCACTGCCTGGCTGGAGCTCTGCAGTGCCGATGGCCTTCCCTGGGCAGATGGACAGAGGAGCCAACACAGGTCCTGTGTGTGCCAGAAGTGGTCCAGAAGCAGAGGTGGGCAATGTGTCACTCCCTTTGGCTTCTGAAGCAGAAATATCATCATTCCAGAGGTTTTGCATAGCACATTGAAGTTTGAAACCATCCTGAGGTGAACACTTAATGGGAAGTAAGATGCAGTTATCATTTTAGTTATCAGGTAGGTTAGTGACTACTTGCACTTTCTTCTAAAGAAAACTTGAAGTTTTCTTTAGAACAAAGATTAGACCTAAAGATACATACCTATACCTTCCTAACTATGGAAATTAGGGTCACAAATTTGAAATGTTTATCTTTTATGATTTGTTTTCCAAAAAGAAATATCAGAACTCTAGCAAAAAGAATGCTTCTTCTGAACATGATGATTCTGAGAATAGAAAGGAAAATTTATATCTGTGTGTATGATGTTTCCTGATTTTAAGGAAACATTTTTGATATAAAATTTTAGACTAAAAACATTGCTTCTGGGAGCCCAAGTGTACATTGAAAATTCAGCTATTGACCTAAAAAAAGAAATTAACATGACTTTATTTTGTTTAGTATCATCTGTAGACCAGGTAAAATGTTTATTTCCCCAAAGCTAGTAAGCTTTAATTCCTGCTAATGTTTTGATTTTTGCTAAGGTCTGGTATGTCAAGCTGTTGTGCCTGGTAATTCAATATCTTGGTTTCACAAATGTTAATGTATTCATGATCATGTTTTCTTGTGCTCAGATCTACCAGTCAACCTACCAGTCTATTCCCAGTCTAACACTACCTCAAATAGCATGGTACAAGTGCTATTAAAAAAAAAAGGAAACCTATGTCAAGCATTTTTCATTGATTTCTACAAAAACTGTCAAAACATGTCATGATGTTATTGATGTCAGCATTTCTCTGAGGCTTTGAGTGTTTAATATGCATATTAAAAAATCCTTTTTCTTTGTGGCACTGAAGATGTCTGCCCAGTCATTGCTTTCAATTTTGTCTCCATTTTAAACATTTTTCAGACAAAATTTTGCCCTTATGTTCTGATTCTGCTCCTTCACTTCACCTGTTGTTCACTGGTGGGATTCTGTCTGCTGCTGTGAATGGGTTTATGAAAGGCCAGTCCTGCTTACTACCCTGGTCTCCCTGCATGGCAAAATGACCTGCTCAGTGGATTGGGAGGAGCTGTAGGTCTGTCTTGATTCCCTGGAGCTTAGTAAAGCCTTTGACACCATTTCCCACAGCATTCTCCTGGCGATGGCTCATGACTTGGATTAATGTGCTTTTTGCTGGGTGAAAACCTGGCTGTGGGGCCAGGCCCAGGGAGTTGTGGGGAATGGAGTTGGGGATGGACACCAGGAGTGCTCCCCAGGGCTCAGTGTTGGGGACAGTCCTGTTTTACGAGGAGTGACTGAGGGAGCTGGGGGTGTTTATTCTGGGGAAAGGGAAGCTCAGGAGAGATTGCACCCCTCCTACAACTCCCTGGAAGGAGGTTGCAATGAGGTGGGGATTGGGCTCTTCTCCCAAGTAACATAGGATAGGACAAGAGCAAATGGCCTCAAGTTCTGCCAGAGGAGGTTTAGATTGGATATTGGGAAAAATACTTTCATGGAGAGGTTTGCCAAACATTGGAAAACGCTGCCCTGGCAAGGGGTTGAGTCACAATCCCCAGAGGTATTTAAGAGATGTGTAGATGTGGCACTGTGGGACCTGGTTTAGACTTGGCAGTGCTGAATTTACAATTGGGCTTGAAGATCTTAATAGCCTTTTTGCAGCTTAAATGATTCTATGACTTGAAAAATATAAGACTATCAAAAATTGGGCCCTTGATTTTAGCTGAACTCAAAATTATATAAATAACTATGTGCAGGTGTTCTCTATTTAATTTCTAATTAATCTGTTCTGGTCCAGCTCCCAGTTCAGCATGTGGAAATATGTTGTGTCAGACTCTCTTTTCACCTTGCAAAGGTTATGAATTCTGGAATTCCAGACTATTTGTTATATTTTTGAAAACTTCTCATGAAGTGTACAGGGAACTCACAGTTCTCTATTGATCCCCACAGTTCTCAACGCCCACAGCCACAGGGCTTCAGCATTGATGCTCTGTCACAGATCTCAATATTCCAAAGCACAAAACAATAAGAATCCCATAGATTTCAAGCATTGTTATCATTATTACATACGTTACTGCTACCAGCACACAGGGTACCTTCAGATGTCCTTGGGGGCTGTTGAGCACCTTTCTGAACCATTTCAGAATGGAACATTTTGTCACAGCACCACAATCCAGATGAAGGAGCCATTGACACGACGAGATGTCGATGATACTTCTGCACAAGTAAGAGGAAGCTGCACCACTCGATGGGAAGGTGACAATGTCTCCTCTCTCTAGAGAGTAATGGAGCTGGATCCACACTTCAGTCACAAACTTTGGCCCAGGGATGGGTGGCAAGGTCAGAACATCAGGATCAGCACACCTTGGTCCAACTGCACATTATTTCCCTTGAAACTATGCAAAGATTTATCTCACTGTCACGTTCTCCAAACCTCTGAAGCAGCAAGTTTAAATTCCCTGTGGTGCCACTTGCAATTTTCAGTGTTGTTTTTGGATTGCAGGCAATTTGTTCCCTTCCTTCTCTGCATTTTCTCTCTAGTTTACTATATGCAAAGGTATAAATGTATGATATTCTAACTAAATAGAAAAATATTTAAGGTTGGGAGGTTTGTGGAAGGACAGGACTTTGTAGACTGAGAAAAAAATTCTGCCAAGATGGATTAGGTCATCTTTAAATTCACTTGACTGATCTCTAGGTCCTATTTTGGTAACTCTGGTTAGAAAGTAGGATTTAGGTGATGATTTCATTTACCTAAAGGTCATCAGCTGATGAAATTCCTGGTTCCCAGGAAACTAATTGATAATGTTTAAAAACTTGGTGAGTACCTTTCTGGATATACTTTTAGATGTGTTATTAATCAAATAGCAGAAATACAAAATTACTGGAAACTCAGATACTAATTTATCCAAGTAAGCAAAAATAATTATCTTTTTGGCATCTCACATTGATATATATTTCACCAAGGTAAATTTACACTTCTTTACAGGGGATCATGTATATCACTCACAGAAGACACCAGACCATGCCTATTAGGAGAAAGGCCAAGGTGGATTACGTTGTATTGGATGACAACTGCTGTTTTTGCATGTTGTGGGAACAAAGGAAGTTGCCCCCGAGAGAACAGCTTTCTGCTTCAGGAAGACATCATGGGTAGTGATCAGAATGGAAGGAAAAGCAAGCATTAATAAAAATTAGAAGTGAGTAAAAATGTAGGGAATTTTAAAACTGATATTTTTAAAAATGCTACATTCTTTTCATCTGTGGGGGTTTGTTTTCATCTTTGATGTTCATTTACCTCATGTCTTGCTTCATGTCTTCAAGGTTTTCACCACAAGGGTTAGAATCTGCTTTTCTTTATATTTGTGATTGAAAAATGAACTTCTTGAGTGAGATCACAATCGTAGCACCTGAAGCTGTTAAAAAATTGCTACATATTAAAACTTCTAATCATTTGCACTGAAAAATTGCAGAAGTAACAGACTCCTGGATAGCATATGCCTGTAAATGTAAATATACATGCATGCACACCCACAAGCAGACACACACACACACGTATTTTTTATATATATATATATTATATATATGTGTGTATGCTTGTGCACACACCCCCCTGGGTAAATATATTTGAGTGGTACAAGATAGGAACTATATATAGCACACAGCAAGAATGTCTGGAAAAGAGCTTCTGTGATTTGTAAAACACACACTCCAGTTTAGAGGCAGCAATTATTGACAGATATCAAATATCCTCCCTGTTGACCCAGATTTAGGTATTTATGTGTCTCTATTGATTGTGTAGTTTGTAAAATAGAAAAAGAAGCAAACCTGTGACAAAGATATGTGTCTTTTTACAAGTATAATTATAACTGGGAAAAGGGGGGAAAAAACCCAGTGTCTTTTAACTAGTATTTTTGTGTTACAGCATTCTTGAATTTCTTCATGAAATCCTAAATAGTGGAAGCACTATAAGGTGTGTGTGGAGGAAGTGGTGGGAGAAAATTAAAAAAATTAAAGGAGCAAAGAAGCACTGAGTGATCTGAAGGAACTTGGTGCTCATGTGTCCTGCCAATAAAGTGAGAATACCCTCTCTGATTTGGCAGAGAAGAGGTTTTCCAGTCATTACACTTAAAATAACTATAGCACTATAAGCAGGTTTTAGCATTCACCATGGGCTTCACCTGTTACCTGCTCATCCTGTCTCTAATACAAGGCACCTGTTTGTTAAAAATTTGGGTATGGGCATAATTCAGTGGGCTGCTAGCTTTGATGATTCCCCACTGCAAGGCTATAATGCCAAGAGCCCTGAGTATTTTTAAGAGAATAGTAGCTGATAAAAACAGCCAGGCACAAGTAAGGGTCCAATAAACAATAATAGTGCTTTCCTCATGAAATACTTGGCAGCATTCAGCAGTATGCTAACTAGAAAGATATTGATCAATCAGAGAGAATTTAGTGAAGAACAACAAATTAATTTATAGGAGAGAATGAGGATTTGGGAGATGGATTAATGGTATTAAATTAGGCCAGTGATGACTCAGGAAAGCAAGAAACTGTGTTCAGATAATTTGCTCGGGTTTGGTGTCTGAGGTGGAGGTGGAGCAGCATGAGTCCTACAGTGAGTGTCCAAGATCTGATGGGCGAGAAAATTCAGCTAACATTTCAGTTTGTTAGCTGAATGCAAAGAGAAGTATGTAATGCTTTTATGGGAAGATACAGCTAAGAATAAAATAAAGAAATTAAAATTTAGTCTATCAAAGAACAAACCAGAGCAATAAAACACAAAAGTGTATTCTACTGAGAACTGCCTCCTGAGATAACCTGAAAGATGATTCACCACTGGTATTTTTAACATCATTCTGTATGAAAAACTAGAAAATGTGCTTTTGGGACTAAGCCTCCCTTAGCAGAGAAATGGGCCTCATGATCAATGAATCTCTGATTTTAATGTCTGCAATTTTCTGAGAGTATTCTAAACAACGTTCATATTTCTGCCCTGGAAAGTGCTGCTGCAGAGTGAGAAGAAACTGTACTATTCCCATGAAAACAGTGGGATGCAATGAAAAAAAAGCTTGTGAGCAATAATGAGAGCCATTAGCTAATAGACTAATAATATTTTTCTCATTATGTGGGGTGGGGAGGAGGAGGAAGAAGGTAGGCAGGCCTCGTGCCAGAATCTCTGAGTCACAATTAAAAGTTATGCAGCAATCTTGAAGAATTTCCCTTTTATGGTGCCTGCCAGTTTTGTCCCCAGTAAGGACATGTGAATGCTGCCATTCCTTCCTTGTGGCACTGTGTCCTCTCCAGTGGCATTGTGTCCTCTCCAGGGGACATGGAGAGAGCAGGCACAATGCCTCCTTACTTCAGCTCTCAGCTGTTAACCCTCTGTGCTTTTTCTTTCTTCCTTATCCCACAGAATTCACAGAACTTCCTCCTCGTGGGAAGAAAGGGCACACCTAAGGCTATAATCTGTGTTTTCTGATTTGTCTCTCACTTTCATAAGCCTGCAGCTTCTAAATGCTCTGCAACTCCTTCATGGCCTAGCTGACAGCTCCTGAATGGATGTTGGTTCTTCAGGGAGAGTGATATCCATGGCTTGGGCTCTTAACTTTAGTGTTTTCCTCTCTGCACTCATACACAGCCCAGGGAGAATCTGGCACTATAAGGATTCTCTGCTTACCTGCTGTCCAAATCTGATGCAGGCAATTTTGTTTTTTTCTCTTCTCAGTCTTCTCTGTATGTTTTCTGTTGTTTGCCATCACATTTTCCATTTTTTGCTGTTCCTCATCCTCTAAAAGGACCACATTGATTTTCAACCATAGTTCTTACATATGGATGTATATCTTTTATGGCATGTTACAAACGTGCTGTCGTGGTGATGGTGATTATGGGACTGAGGAGGTAATAAATTGTGACCAATCCTTATGATCAGTAGATGACCAGGGAATGATGTGTGTCTGCTTTGCTGTAACAGCTCAAGTTGGCACTGAAATTAGATCTGCAGCACTGACAGCAGATTACTGGTGCTGTTACTTGTACAACTCTCCATTTCTTTTGCATCTTTTTTTGGGTTTCTCAATGGTCTAATTTCTAAAGCACACTGACAGAACAAAATAAACAGGGAGAACTTGTTTTTTATCTATCAATATGATAAGTTCTGCAATGTGTATCTTGCTTATTAAATTTTTGAAGAGTTTATCAAGCCCTTGTTATAAACCTTGTGCTGAACAGTGATGACCTGCTGAAGCAGGAAAGATTGATGTTTTGTGAAGCAAGTGGTGCAGCATTAAAGAGCTCCTGATAGCCTCCAGGATGAACCTAGATGCTGATGGCAAAACAAAACAAAACAAAAACACGAAATAAACACAACAACAACAAAACCAACCATCCCAACAAACACCCAAACAAAAAAACACGAAAGAAAACTAAAATACCTGAACACCCCAAAACCCTGACTAAGTTTGAGAAAAAATCTTTCTGTCAGTTTGAATGGTAGGTGATGCATAGCTAATCATAACTGTGCTGGAAAATCTGTCAGCTCTGTTTTATCTAGAAAGTACTGCCTTGTGCTCATAAAGGTTAAAATGCCTCTGTGCCTTCCTAAAATCTCTGTTTTCAACTGCTGTGCTAGAAGTTAAAATTCAGATGCCTGTGTGGTTTAACAGTTTAATAATATGTATATATATATTTTAATTTCTTTTTCCTTCTGGAGCTTAGAAACTGAAATAGCCTAAAAGATTTATATTTGACATTTTAGGTTTTCTGTAATGTTTCTGTGTTGGTTTTAACTCCAGTTCACTCAGAACCACCTCAAAACTTTGTCACAAAACTTTCTCAAAAAAATTCATTGGGTTCCTATATAAACTTGAGATTAAAGCCCAAGAGACAAAGACATAGACAGCAGTGAGAATTGCTCAGTTTCATGTAATTGTCCAATTACACCAAAGAAATCCAATGTCCCAATTGAATTTAGCACCTTATCTATAAAAATAATTCTCTACCTGCCGACAACTTCAATAGTGTGATAGTGTCCCAACAATATAGGTTGGCTCATAATCTATTTTCTAGCAGTGTCATCATGTGGGAAAGCAAAAGAAGAGATGTTTTAAATTAATTTGTTTTAGCAGCATTTTTTCCCATGTAGCCAATACAAAAAAGTTTATTTGACTGTTCCCATTTCTTTTGGAATGCAGGGGTCTTTAATTTAATTAGGGAATATTATTTAGCCCATAAATTCAATGTAGACAGTAGAATTAGGTTTATTACGTGAAAATGAGCAGCAAATAACTTTTAATATGTTTTCCCTACTTTTCATCAGTAACACTAGCATATGGTGTTTTCTTATCAGAAATTAATAATGAAATCTTTTTTCCAGTCAAAACATAGGAGTTAAAACCACCAATGAGAGCTTAGGGAAACTAATCACAGTAAAAAATGTTCTTCTAACCTAGGGAAAGTGTAGCAAGATATTCCACCTGGAAATATCCTGAAGATAAAGAAAAATACAGTATGAGAAGCCTTTATTTTGAAATTAATACTTTTGTTCCTTGTGTAATTAATGCAGACACTATTCTGGTATATAGGACATTGTTCTTCATCAACTCTTAATGCCATCATCTGCCATATAAAAAGACTTTATAGTACAACTTTGTTAAATCAGAAAGCAAACTAAATCTTTTGCATGTAGATTGTGCAATGCAATTTTAATCCTAATTTTGATTGTGTCAGTTACACATTTATTTCAGCCAGTGTACTTAGGAGCTCTGCAGTCATGGAATAGCAGTGTAAAGAGTTCAATAAAAATTGGAAAAATAAAGGCACATACTGATAGTAGATGCTTTGAGATACAGTAAAATTGGAAGACGCTAAGATGCCATCAATACTTCTTTTAGCCTTTTGTCTCAATAGTCTTTTGTCCTAATTCATAACCATGATCCTTGCATTCATTTTTTAAAGCACATAAAATCATTTGATCTTCCAAAATGGACTGGAAGACTATTCTTTTCTCCCTTGTTTTACCTAACACAGTTACAGTCATTATTAGATCTCCCCTGCCAAGTTTCTATTATATTCGACAACTGGACTTGGATTCATTTTTCCCACAAGGCACTTTGCTGTGCTAATGGCCAAGCAATCAGGTCACCTTTTGAAACTACCAGTACAGTGTTTGATTGGCAGATATGTATATTAAAAATAATGTTCTCCTTATGGCTTTTATTTTCTGCTGTGCTCTAGTATCTCTCTTCTCTCAATAGTTTATTAACAGTGTGAGCATATGGACATGAAAGCAAGAGCGTCCCTGATCCCTTGCCCTGCTTGTAATATTCCTCTCTAAGCTCTCTTTTTCAGAGCTGGTTATATGCTGAACCTTAAATGATGCTTTTCCAGCTCTTTTCAGCTGTACAAAGCTGCTCTGTTACCCTTCCAGCTCCGTTTGGAGCTTTCCTGCCTGTGAGCCAGGGCTCTGTCAGTTCAGTTTCCATCCTCAGCCTCACACCCTCGCCCACCACTGACATTACAGAGCAATAGCAGGAGGATATTGCCTCTCCTGGCCTCTGCTGTGGTGATGCATTGGTTCATCACTCACTGGATCTCTGCCCCGGGCTGGGGCAGCCCAGGATTTTCTCTGCATTGCAACATGAGGTTTGCTGAAGAAGAAGAAAGGCCAGCCTGCTGAAATGGCTCTGCAGGTGGATTCCTGGAGGGGGATGTAGATCTTCTGCTCAGGTCTTCTAAACTAACTTCTGCCTGAGTCCTTCTAAACTATATTTAAGTGCCTGGTAAAATGCTGGGAGAGACTCTGACACAGATAAAGCAGAGGAACACTGGGACCACAGAGATTATGGTCCTATAATTTCTTCTTAGCTTCATGTGTTTGAAAGTAGAGTAAGACACAGCCCAGGTCAGCTTGTTCTGCTCCTGGTTATAATCAGCTCTCAGACACTCCAGTGCAACACTCTCAGAATCATGGAAATCCCAGGAGGATTATTCCTACACATGAAATCAGTCCTAAAAATGAAATATAACCATGAGTTCATTGGCTAGGATCAGCATCTTTTTAAAATAAGTGGGAGGAGAGTGGTGCAGGAAATTGAACGCTTTCCCTCTTTGCCAGTGGATCTCCAAATGAGCAACCAGACAAAATCCTTCTTAGTTAAAGGAAGAATTTTAATTTTTTAAAGGTTTTGATAGCTGCTTCCTCCACTAGTTCAGGGTTCTTTCCTGTCTATGCCACATGCTGGATTTCCCTTTAGTTTTATTGCATCTTCTGCCTGTCATTTTGGGTTGGTTGCTGGTTGCTGCTGTACTTTAGACTGATAGCCTAGGATAGCTTTAGTGCATGTCAGTACACACCCTGGGTAGTTGCCATTTAGTTGTTTACTATATGACAATCCACTGAAGAACAAATCACATTTAGTTTGGAAGAAAAGGTTAAGGAGGCACTTTAAAAATTTTGATGGAGATTTTGTTTTAAATTTTGTATTCTTTCAATGCTTTTAATGTCAGCATCTGAAATAGGAAATTAGTGTTCACTTTTTTTGATAAGATTTTCATTGCAGTGACACAGAGCTGAGCCACAGAACCCTCTGCCCTGTGTCTAGTTTGACAAAATAGGATTAAAAACAAAATTCTCAATTCTATATGCTCATTAAAATTGTTCTCATCCTAATAATCCAGATAAAGGGCAGAGAAATGATTGCTTAGTTCTTTCCCCTACCCTTGCAAAGAAGATCTAAAGAAGGGTCTTTGTCATGTCTAATGATCCTCTCCCAATTTTCTTTAAGGCTTTAATTTTCTCATTATCAACATCTTCTTCCTGCTATCAAGGCTTCAGGATGCAGACCAGCAGCAATTTAAAAGCACCCTTTCACTATGGTGCCTACTAACACAGATGCAGGCATCATCTTCTCACACTACTTTTTGTTCTAACTCATCCACTGCACCTTGAAAACTGTGTTTCTCTTCATTCCACTGGAGAATGCATGATTTTCCTAATCATAGCATTCTTAAAAATGGTATATTTTGCAGAAATCAGGATATTTTGTATTAAATATAATGAGTAGCATTTAAGCCAGGAAAAAAAAAAAAAAAGACTGGTGTTTCAATTTATTTCTATGGCCAAAAAATCCAAAATAAGATGTATTAATGAGCAAAAGCAGTAGCAAAGTCATATATTTGACCCAATTATTCCTTCCAATACAGGCAGTTCCTTTCTGCATGGGACTTTCAGATCTCAGCTTTATCTGACAGAAACATCTCAGTGCACCACAGGGTTAGTCCCTACAAACAAAATTTGACATTTATAAATGTCTTGAAACCAAAGGGGAATAGAAAACAATCTTTCAGTATGATTCATGCTTCAATGTAAATAATGTCTTGTCTAGTTAGAAGAGGGTTTATTGGACCTTTTCTAAGGGAACTCGGTCTGGCTGGAATAGAGTGAAAGAATGAACTTTCTTCATTGCAGCCTGTAAAATGCTGTTCTCAAATTTCTGGGAAGTGCAAAAATATCTTACTGCCAATGGGAAACATTTAATTAATTCATCTTCTTTTCTTCTGCATGCATCTTTGTTTTCCCTGTTAAACTGTCATTATCTTGATCCACAAGGCTTCTCAATTTCCTTCTCCCATCTCAGAAGAGAATGGAGTGAGTGAGCAGGTGAGTGAACACCGGTTAGCCAAGGCTAGCCCACCACAGCCAGTGCTCCTGCCAGAATCAGTTTCAGAAATTTCTGAACATACATGTTCAAGAACAACACTCCAGTCTGATTTTGTTGGTTTGGTTTATGTTTTTTTTTTTTCCTGCATGCATGGAAGGTCTATGACTCAGTGATCAACCCCATACCTACTGTTGCCACTCTGCTCACAGTTTTTAGATGCATGTGGAAGTTCCTGGATGAATGTGTGGAACCCAGATATAACAGAATTCAGGAACAGTATCTCCAGAAATATTTTTAAGGCTCAATCGTATGTTTTGCTGATCAGTAGAAATTGCCTAAGAGCAGCTGCTGTATCATTTTGAGTTAGCTGTAGTGCTTGGAATTTCTGGCTAAAGATGAGATTAATTACCCTGGAAGTAGCAGCCATTTTTAATAATTAGAAGGGTAAATTTTAAATTATGCTTATGTGATTGTGACTCCTAGGTCCTTCTGAGAGACTGAGATTTAACTTTAGCTCTCCAAATCACTAGCCAAAAATATATTTAGGGTCCTTGGTAACTTACACGCTTTCAGAAGTGTACTTTGCAAAGCATATGTTCAGACTATTTGCAAATGTATCTGGTTCCCTTGCAAAGATAATTTAAGAGAGAGTCAAACTGTGGGGGAAATCTCAGTAGTTATGAACATTTGCTGCTTAATTGATTTATTAGATACCTGGTCCAATACTGTGGTAGCACAAAGCTAGAAAACCTTTCATGTCTCCCTCTTCCCAAAAGGTTTAATACATGGAAAAATGGACAAGTTACAGGGAAGGCTCAACAAAACAGTGTATATTGTGTCTCTCTCACCTTCAGCAGAAATAGGAGGTGTTTAAAAGTTCTGGAAAGGTGTTGGTAGACCTGACTTGGCAGCTTCTCAGAAAAAAAAAGGCCTTTCAGTTTGTCTGCCCTAGGTGAACAGCAATTCCTACCATTCCTACACCTCATACCCTTTCCAACACTCCTGCGCAAGCTGCTCTGCCTAATTGACACATTTATGAGTCACCTGCAATTAACCAAAACCATCAACACTGCACTGGTGAATGCACATGCAGGGGAATTGCAGGACAAAATCCCAGCAGCACTGCTAACATTTTCCTACAGTGGCAGAGGAGTGCAGAGCACTGTGCCAAGGCTGGACTCTTCCTGGTTTTAACAGGAATATGCATGGATGTACATGGATGCCTTGAGAGACAAGGTTTGTATTTCCAGCAGGAACAGAGAGCTAGACAGCAGGCAGAGAGGGTTTTAATCCTCATCTTGGAGCCATCAGATTGAATGATAAACGATCAGCCCCAGAGCACAGAATGTGTCTGTGGCAGAGCACAGAATCATGCTCTAGTGTCTTATGAACCAGATTAATACCTTTCTTAGTGGATTGCCCTTCTTTTAATCAACTGAGACACCTCAGCATTGAATCAAAATGGAATGAGAAACAAGCAAATGCACCACGGGTGCTTTTTATTTAGTAACAGTGGTGAATAATTAATTGAAGAAATGACAAAAAGGCATCACACTTTTTCTTAAAAATTAATTATTGCTAGTAGACATTTTAAGCTGTTATATTGAATGCCTAAGACAAGTACATGACCTGCAGTGTGGTGACAGCAAGGAAAAAAAGACAAAAGAACAACTCAAGAAAAGGAATTTAAGAGTTCTAAATAAGGAAAAAACTAGCAAAATAATGATATTTTATTAATAATCCTGATTTATATACCCATAAACAGGTTTTTAAATTAACTATTCTCAGGAAGCAAGAGAAAAAACATTCTGAAATTTTGTACAAGGACATAAATTTTGATGAAAATCCAAAGCACGGACAAGAATTTGAAATCCTTCATTTACATGTTTTTGCTTAATTTCTCCCGTAACTGTTTCAATTCACTGAAGATAACTTCCATCAGAACCGAGTTGTGGTTGGTGTCAATTAAATGTTTAAATGCCGCAAGGGGTGTCTGAAGGGCTGCTTTTAACATGGCTTTTCCAGAGTTCAGCTGTTGGCTTGGCTTAGACACAACCTGTAGCTGGTAGTTTTTATAATTACATTATTTATTGTGCTGCCTTGGCATAGGTATCATTCCTCTGTTTGGGAATGAACATTTCAACCATTCCAGGGTCATTCAAGCTGACGTTTTTCAGTGTGTGTGGACATCGCTGGATGCATGGAATGTCTGTTCTCAGAAGGAGAAATCTCCTTCCCACTGCTTGTTTGGCACAGCTGGACATGAGGAACTCCATATTCAGGATCAGTTTTACTCTCTAAGTCCTGGGGGTAGTAAGGGGACTGATTTTTACCTTCCTGGGGAGCACAAGGCTGTGCTCTCTCTGGAGCCTCATTTTTAAGGACCTTCTAGACAGTGTGTGAGGAAATGTGCTAGACAAGAGAGATAGATTTCAAGTTTAGTGATTCCCGCTCCCTCAATTCTCCAAATTTCTCTAAAGGCTTGAGAACTGAGTACCTTCACAGACGTCTCCATTCCCTTTAAGGGTTGTTTCAATGAACTGTTATTAAATGCATTGCTGACAAATTAATTAGCTGTGTTAGGCCTTTGGATCAACAAAGCACATTAGATCTCTCCTACAGACTTTGGAGAAGAACATTCCTATGTCAAAGGATGGATAAACTGAGAGATGTCAACATGCAAGTCACACTGGGAAAAGGCAGATAGTGAAAACATCAATTTTAATTACCATAGGGGACCTATACACGGCATTAGAACAGTGGGGTAACTTCTTTACAGTCCCTAATTATTGTTTTTAACAGTTACTGAGCAGATATAGTAAAACTGATCAGGTTTACATTGTTTAGCTGGAGACAGAAATTGTATTTTTTCCTGGTATATATGTGGGGACTAATTTAATCAAATTCCAGGCCAGAAAGTTTGCTGATATTCTTAGTGAGTACAGAGCTGGAAATGCACAGAGAGCCTTAGCAAGAAATTTGTGGAGCTTTCATATTTTTCTGACAATTCTGTAATCCAGAAGAGCTGCCTGTTCAGGCTGATCAAGATTAATTGTGCCTGAAAGCAATAGAAAATGGATCTTTAGCTTTGCATGTTACTGCTTATCAAATATAAAATACTCCAAAGCTTTCCTCTATCTCTAAAGAGTAAGCAGGTGGTAGTGAGTTTTTCCTAGTTACGTTTCACATCCTTCAGTGCTGCTAAATCAAAAAGGTTCTACTTTATATTGCATATGCAACTGGTCATACACTCATTTGTACATTAATTTATATAAAGAAATATAATTAAAATGTCTAAAATTTAGAAATGGCAGAATGCCTCCATTGACACTGTACCCCCCAGCCCTTATACATCCCTGCCATCCTTTCTCTGAATATTACAAAAGAATTTTTAACCAGAGATCAATTAATATATCCTCTACAGGACTTTGACCTTGGCTAACACACAGATGCCTCAATAATGAAGTGGAAGAAGGGGATTTTTTTTTAAATTTAAATCCCTTTTCCTTGTTCATTTCAGAAGCTGACAGGTGGATAGTGGTTGAGGCAGGGAACTGCAGGATCACAAGACGTGACTTAGATTTGCTGAGAAAATTAGTTCTATGCCTATCCCTTCTGAGGACTCTGCATGCAATGATTTGAGACTCTGATATGTTCTCCATCTTTGGCTGCCTGGTCTGTACCTCTAGGTCTGCTCTGCAAAATGTTGGAGGTTTCTGTTGTTAGGAAAGTCCATGAGAACTAATCTATCAATATGTAAGCTATTCTGTAACACTAAAATACCATTTTAATAGTCTGAAGTATTTCACATTGGACACCCAATATCTGTGGGATGTCTATATCTGAGTTCTCTACCTCCTAAATGGAGATAATGCCCTCGAATTTCACATGGTTTTCACAATGATGGATTAATTGTCTGCAAAGCTCTTAGATTATGGGGTGATGGGCATCACAGAAAAGCCCTGGAGGAAATTAATAATTTTGTTTTCAGAGCAGGGCTTGGACAGTGTTTTTTTAAATAAGACCCATGGCAACATATTGAACAATGAGGCTCAGAAAAATATTGAACAGCTGCTAATTAAGTCCTTTTGATGCACTGAGTTAAGTAGGAGTATTCTTGAGAGAATATAATGTGTGATCCTGTAATTAAAAAATACATTCCATATGAAAAAGGTGGCCAAATTAAGGTCATAGTCCCAACCTGAATTCTGTCCATTTCTAATTTTTGTCAGCTTAACTTCACAGTAATGATCATATTCCTCGGAGAGTAAATGGTGTGTGACTGTAGTAGAAGCAAAACCAAATCAATGGCATGGTCTTTTCACCTACTTCATGCACGAACAGAATTGGGACCTAAAGTGTTTCTCTTCTCCAGAAATTAATTAAGTAAAGGACAGAAGCAGCAGGGTGTTTTCCTCCTGGACCAACACCAAAATGGGATGAAATACACGTTCTCTCAGAAAGCAGGTATGAATTTTGGGAACCACAGATTTTATTTCAGGCTGAGGAAAGAAGTTGCACAATCTATCACATCAACCCAGAACACCTTTTACCTTTTATCCACCTCCTCCCTCCAGTATGTCTTGTCTTTGCTGATTCTTTTCTCAGTTTTCTTGTCAAACCTGTCTTTGTTCTTGTCTTGCATGGGAGACAGGAGCTTTATGAGTTTTTGCGGTTTGCCAGGCTTTAAGGTATCTAGCTCCCCAAGACTTAGTCCCGTTCGCAAGGATCTTTGATATTTGGCCGATTAGCCTAAAAATACCATTTATAAGACACAGAAAATAACAAACATACAAACATAGAACAGATTGACATACATACACACACAATGAATGCATAATTGCAACACTATAATAGCTAAAATGCAATTCTGGGGTAAAAGCTTGCTTGAACTATAAAAATAGTTAAAAATGCGAGCTAAGAAATGCTTGCTTGAACTATAATGCAAGTTAAGAAAGGTACCTATAAGTTAGCCGGAATAATACAATTTAGGAAACCAATGATCTTACCAAATCCAATTTTGGAGCTGGAATACATTAGAATTCCTCACCCAATCCCATGAGAAGTAACCACAGGGCTGAGTCCAGACACCTGGGGAGAAAACTTTCCCTCACGCTCCCATGTCTATGTAGAAAGCTTCTACCTTTTCTGAGATTTTGTGGTGTTTTTATAGGAAAAAATTGTGTATTTGTGGTCACTAAAAATTTTTCACATTCTCTCAGTATGTCACCTTGGACTTTCAGTCACCAACACTAGATAGCCCAGATTAAGCTATCAACCTAATCTGAGCCATCCATCTCCGGCCACCAATTAGAGAGAGAGAGAAGGGGGAGGGAGGAGCGTCCTGCCACAGTTCTCTAGTCAGTTCATTTTCTGTCTCTCTTACAGCTGTTGCCAGTCCTACTCTCTGTCTCAGGGTAAAACTTTCCTGGTTCACATGGTTTAAAATTATGATCAAAATGATTTCTTGGTTTATTA
Source organism: Grantiella picta (assembly GCA_013397955.1). Lineage (NCBI taxonomy): Eukaryota > Metazoa > Chordata > Aves > Passeriformes > Meliphagidae > Grantiella > Grantiella picta. The sequence continues at coordinate 421,509 of VZRM01005248.1, forward strand.
ATGACAGGTCAGGAGCTATACAATTCAAGATCAAGGTCAATAACACAATTCTAGACATATACAAATGTTGATATGCACCTGCACATTTCTAAATACCCTTCCAGAAGTGATGCCTAAAAGTCACTATTACACCCTTGTGTGCTCACACACACTGGCACAGTCCCTTCATCAGGAAAAAGCTGGTTACCAGCACATTAATTGGTTACCATTTAATCTGACTGATGATTATTTTCCTTTTAACAGAGGTAGTGTGGGACTAAATGTGCTTTTGGGCGGTTTGGATTGTTGATTTACACACATTCTCACATTCCTGGTTTTGCCTTGACAACTGTTATTATTCAGACTCTGTCAGCAAGGGTGACCTGAGCTGGCAGCTTCTTATCAAAACTTCATTTTCCCTCCTGGAAACCTTCTCTGAGCTTCCTTATACTTTGACCTACATCTGTGCCTAGTCTCAGTTTGTAACATGCCCCTCCCTGCAACCCCACTGATTCCTATCACTTCCACATCACTTTTCCTGATCATTCTCTTCTTCTTTATCCAGGAAGATCCTCTGCTGAAAGTCATGATGAAACCAGCCTTTGGGAGTGGGGAAATAATCCAGTCTGGTGGGAAAAAACCTTTTCCCCATCAGACAGTGAATGTCCTTCCACCCACACGATAGTGGAGAAGCAGAACGGAGTTAATGTAAGCATTTTTGAATGTAGTTGACAAATTGAAGCAGAATCCTGACCTAGGTGTGCTGATAGCACAACGGTATCATAATAACTCCCTAAATCCAATTTAACTGCCTGCAATTGCATCATGTGACTTCAGAAGAATTTCTCCAAAGGCACAGCCATGGAAGACTCCCCATCCCTCGTTTTTGTGTGCTGCTCCAGCAGAACAGAAAATAGCCAAAGGTGCCTTCCTCCGAAGCCACAGGGAAAAGATGGACAGCCAGCCTGACCGTAAGCTCTCTGTCCTGTTTCCAGACCACTCATTCTTGTGGTCACCCATGACGAATAGCAGCAGCTTGACAGCTGATTTTATATGTTTTTTTCAAGGGGTCTTCACTGTGTAGAGCTGCTGGAGGAAATAAGGCCATTTAAAGTGTTATTTTCAGCCCCTGCATGTGACTTCCAACAAGAATCTACAGAATTCAGCAGTATCTTGTGGGCCAGCACCACTCCTGTTTCAAATGGACTAATCCTAAATCCCTGATTTAAGACGTGCTAAAACAGAAAAATCTGCATCATAAGTTTAGTGGAAGAAACTAATTTTTTTTTTTAATCTGTTCATTAATTTTGTTTTCAGGAGCTCTAGGAGAACTAAAAAAGAATTGTAATCCCAAAAATCCTTGCCTGTCCCCAAAACAGAGTGGAGACAAGACCTGGACCTGCCGTTTGGATAAAGACCTGGGACCAAAAGTTGGGCAATTTTTGGAGATTTAGTTTCTAGCCATCTCCCAAGCACTTTGCTCCATCCAATTAGTGTTTTCTATTTCTCTTTTCCTTTTTATTTTTTATTTTAATTTTTTTAAATAAAGGTGTGACATGTGAAACAGTCTTTATTGTTCAGATAAAAAATAATTGCACATTACACTAAATACCAGGACATGAAGATACTAATTAAAAAGAGGGAGGCAGAAAACAATAAAATAATAACATTTTTCTAACTGATCTGCTACTCTCCAGACAGGAAGATATCTTTTTTAAGCCAAAATTTAGGAATATGAAGTCTTACCTCACAGTACATACATCTTTGTTATGCCTATGTGTTTTTCTTTTTAATTTTTTTTTCCCCTGAATGATTTCTGTTCAAGTGAGATTTATCAACCTGTGTGTGGAATATGTGGGGAACATTCAGGAGTCTCTCCAGCTCTCATATTCCTTGGACAGAAAAAGACATTATGTTAAGAATGAATGACTATTGAAGTCATTGATCTTCACTATTGTGCAGTCTTAAAAGTATATTTTCCTTTTTAATGTGGTTGGTACATTAAAAAATATGTACACTGGACTAACATTTGACAAGTAAAATGAAGTTACTGGCGGCAAAAGGGCAAATCCAATGACTGGATATATGGAACAAGTAAGTGGATGACATTTCAAAAGCTATACCTTCCGAAATCCTTTAACCAGGTCTCACTGCATATCTGGGGATTAAAATTACTTACATGCAAGTTTATTATGCAACTTTAAGAATATGCGTTCTGTGATGTCCCAGTTCTTACTGACCTCTTATAAAGCAGTGTAACAGCTAGGAATTGAAATCTCAAAAAAAAATTTATATGGTGAATGAGAGATTTTCATTATATCCTGGAAAAAATATGATTTTTTCTTCCCATGGACGTTAGATAAAAAATTTGCAGACAACAAAGGACTGGCTGATGAACAAGCAGCTGAGTTGTGGGTAATAATGCTGGGTGGTTTGAAAGATGTTGTTGTGTACTGCCTGACCTACATTTGAACTACTTGCAGCCTGGGAAGCGAGGAGAGGATTATACTCAGCATTCAATAGTTTCTGAAGCAAATCATATCTGGTACTCTTTGTTCTCACTGTAAACAATGTGTAAAAAAACCTTGCACAAGAATTCTTCCTTTCTAGGGAAAGTATTGACAGTAGGCAAAGAATTTCTTCAAACTATTTTCTGTTCTTTATGGTACCAATGCCAGTTAGACAAACTTTTAATAGCTGTTTGTCTTTGTGGCTCTGCTTGTTGTTTGCTAATGCTGTCCTAGAGGAAGCTAAATAAAAATATAGCAAAAAGGAGCAAGCAGGACTTGCATCTACTTTACAGAGTAAAACTGTGACAAGTCAGTGCAAGATATCCTGAGAAAAAGTTTTAGATAAAAATTAAAATTACTGTTGGGTTAGCTGCACCACCAAATAAATAAAAAATACATAAGGCAAATGATGACATTTAGAGAGTACTAAAGCTGTTAACAGGTGAAAGAAGACTGCAGAAGACATCTAACAGAGTCAGACGGTATGACTCATCGTGATTGAATTCACATAAACAATCATAACAATTTCAGCTCAGCTGAGGTTGCAAAGTGAGCTGAATCTTGTTTTTTCCAAGCATGAATGTTCAGTGATGTCTGACTGCTATGGTATACTCAACACAGAGCTGTGCATGGTTAGAAGAAATCACTGCAAAGCAAGTTTCAAGCAATTCAGTGGAAGCAAAGTAAAAACTTCAGAGGTCATCATGCACATCAGGATTTCAGACTCCTTCCAATGATAAAAATTATGTACATCCATATGTAGTAGGGTCAGTCCCGTGATCATCACCTGCATTTAGTTCACCAAAGTCTAATTTCACTGATGTTTTGGCTTTAATTGGGAAGGTGATATTGAATCACTGAGTGACCCAGAGTTACGTGACTTGAGTGCTGCAGACCTAATATTTAGTTATAGAAATGTCATGAAATCACATCCCCATTGCAAGCAAAGACTCCTTGAGGCTATGTACCAACCAAAATCTTTGTTCCCATTCTTTGCAGAAACAGACATGAAAGCTCATATTCAGAAATCTTGTTAGGAATTGTCCAGCTGAGAGTTGTAGAACCTACAATTAAAGGTATGGTTTAATCAACACCAGTTCACAGTCATGTACTAAGGAATTTACATTTGTAAATGAGATATGGGTGTACCTACACAGACTGGGGAGAAATATGTTCCTTAACATGACTTCCAAGCAGGTCACCTGAGTCATACAGAAACGCCAGAAAATTAAATTCCTTTTATTAACTTACGACTTGGACTGGGGAATATTTTTCAATTTATCCTTTTTGCCATTTAGGACCGGATCAGTCTTTTAATTTCTTTAATTCCAAAGTACACAAAATCCCAGAAACTGAACAGAAATTTCAGTGTGTATCAGTGACCATCATTGAACTAGCATAGCTCCCTTCACTGGTAAGCTCTTTAAAAGACTGAGCAGTTCTGGAAAGGAAAGGAACCTGAAATAATCACTTATTTTGAATAAAAATAACTGTGGCTCCTGTGCTTTGGTGTGACCTTCATGCTGTCAGGATGTATTAGGTGCACTGTGAAGTTTACCAGACCAGCCCTCAGGGGACTTTGGTAGAAGGATGCCTAAGCTGTGAATTCCTGACAGCCTTAGGCACTGAATCATGCAGCTCAGCCAGCTTGGTTGCCTATCTCAGCATGCACAGTAGCAAAACTTTAAGTACCTACTTAAGCTTTGTGTTGAATACTTTTGGTGCCTGTGCATGCTCAAGCAGCTCTTTTTTTTTTTTTTTTTTTTGTGAATCCACTCAAAGTACACAAACGAAGCCTAAAATGAAATTGAAGTGCCACAGTTCCTTTGTGAGGATCTGCACAAGTTCTCTGAAACGAAGCTTGCCTCTTTCATTAGGAATGTCCATCAGCATGAGAAAGATTTAAAGGTCATTGGTTTGCAAAGTGGTAGGAGCAGAATCTCGAGGCTGGTAGAGCAAGCCTTGCTGAGGAAGCTGAAAAGAAAGGATGAAACATCTTAATTCTCCCTGCAAGCTCCCTGAGTTCCTTCTCTGTTTGGGTCTGTGCAGCTCTTCTGATCAGTCTGACAACTAGAACTTTCCACCATGTGGCTCAGAAGGAGCACACACTGAGGATTATTACTATGATGTACACACCTCACACTTCACTGCAAAGATAAGGGGAATCTGGAGCCTTTAATTTTCTGTGGATTATGCAGACTAAAATTAATGCCAACCTTACAGTTGATAACAAATCAAAATTCATGGAATTTCAGGGTCAGTGCCTTCTGCAGTTTAGGAAAACCTTACCTTTTTGAGATGCTTTAAAAACAATGGGAAGGAAGCACATTAGCAATGCTTTGTATAAAGAACAAACTTCATAACTTCAATTCAGATACCATACTACAATATGATATCAGTTCTCTGTGAATACACTAATGTAATAGAAAAAAAAGGAAGTCTTTAGGAAGAAATAATACGATTGGAAAAATGGAAACTTGAAGCTGAAGGAAAGTATGGTGAAAAAAGCGTTTTGCCCTCTTTATCTTTTAAACACTGATGGGTCTAAATTCTTCAGCTGCCATTATAATGCAAACATTAAATAATTTACTTTTAGAGATCACACTTAATAATGTGTACCATCCAAAATCAGAATTTGCAAGTGGGCCACTGAAGGACTTTTTCTCAGCTGTTAACGTCAATATAAAGAGTAGATGTGAGTATGAGTCACACTGCCTGTTGAACTGAGAGCTCAATTGATATGAAGATTCCAAAGTATAACTCCATACGATGATCTCTGAAGTCTATTTTATGTTAAGAAAATCTATTTGTATAACTATCAGCACTCAAAGAAGAGCCTTATAGCCCTAATATTTATGTACTGTTAGGCATACACATAAAAACATAAAAAAAGAAATTGCAATGTCTCCCAAATTGTGTAAATTATCAAAAGGGCAATACATCAATACATCTGACTTCATTTTAAAATTACTAGCGTGCTACCCTGACATTGTTTTTCTCCACTTTTTTCCTGTCTTTCTATTAGCCCTTGCTACAAGCAGTTTTATTTCTTTAGAGAAGGCAGGCAAGAGAACTGCTGAATCCAATGGGACTTTTATTCTTGCATTGTTTTCATGGGGAAGGTGTATTAAAATGGACTTTGTGTATTAAGAAGATGCATTATTTATTATTATTGTGGAAGGAATTATGAATGCCCTGTTTGATTGTTCCTCCTGGTTTAAAACCAGTAGAAGAGGCAAATTTTTGTTGAGTTGTCTTAGTTTTTGGACTCCCTGTTTGTATTTTATATTACCATAATGTCTGTATAGTTTACAATTCATTTCAATGATCCATTTTTTTTCCACATTCTTATAGAAAATTCAGAGACATCAATTTGGCCTTCCTAGCTGTGCCATCTCAGAGCCTAAAAATGTGTGTTTGTCTCTACTGGGGAGATGTAAAAATCTGTAATGAAGGAAATTGGCTTCCTGTATAACTACTAGGATACCTTAAAAGTTTCCAAAGATTATTTCACAGTGATAAAACTGTGAAACTGAACAGGAACTGCTGAAAATACAGAGAATTTAGGAGTCTACCTACAGCCTGTAGAAGAAGGCTGAGAATGTGAGAATATGGAGCTGATTTCACAGGCTGCATCTGTGCCCAGTTATAATCCACTCTTCTTTACTGTACAGAAGACCTAGATAGGAGGCAGGGGAGATGAAGATCTGATGATGGCAGATAAAGAATCAAGTCATAGATTTATCTAGGTAGCTTCCCCCTCTCCCTGATGAATGCCCTTCAAAAGTCTCTGTAGGTATGTGGACCTGAAGAGATAAACCTTGGATTCAGAGCTTCAGCAAAAGGGCAGAGCTCAGCACCCTCTCACGCTGTTTCTGCAGTTTTTCAATGACTGGCTCAGTGTATTATTGCTCTGTTATCTTTTTGAGGCATGAAACTCTCACCATTCCCTGTGCATTATCTTTTAGAAGCCTTTAGAGCTTAGACTCAGAGATATTAGTAGTGTTTTGAGCAAAGATGCCTGACTCACTCTTTGAATGATCTTACTGGGGCCAGATTCTTAATTTTTGGGAGCTCAATACCTAAAATCTTTGAATGGTGCCCTTAGGCTTATTCAGAAGCTGTTGAAATTGAGAACAAATATGAGGCCTTGTGCTTAAGTAATCGTGGTGGGTATTTTTGTTCATATTGTTTATATTGCTAAAACAACCTTCAAGGAGGTGTTTTTTTTAGGTTTAAATGTTTTATCATAGTGCCTTGCTTTTAATCTTCACCAAGTGTAAGGACTGTCCACTTCTAAATACAAAAGGATTTTGCCATCAAACATAGCAGGAATGAGATCAGGTCATATGTGAAAGGCAGATGTCCCCATGCAAGGAACAAAAATACTTATTTTCAGCGCAAAAGAGTTTTTATGAAAACTCTTTATGAGTTTTCTGAGGAATTGTCTTCCACTGAATAAGGCACCATCAGAGGACAGCAAAGGGAAGAAGGAAAAAACTCCTGAGGCTGAGAGGTAAGAGGCACAGGAATGAATGATGCCTTTGGAGCAGCTCCTGGTCATAAACAGAGCAGGCTTTGCGAGCTGAAGGCTAAGGTTGGCCTGAAGACATTAGAAAAGGGAAAAAATGTTCTTGGTAAATAGCTCTGTTAAGATTAAGTAACAAAGAAGGGTTGTAGGATGAGGCTGTGATTTTTTTTTTTCTAGTATAAACACTTGGATTTCAAGCAGAGGAGGAGGCGGAAATTCCATGTGCTAATAATGGCTTAGGATAGGAAAGAGGGTGTATAACATCAGCTCTTATTGCAACACTGAGAGGGAGGGAGAGTTTGACATGTAAACTGCAAGGACATTTAAACCAAGTCTGCTAGAAACTGAAAGCTCTGGGCTCCAGCAATCCCTAAAATTTAGCTAAAATTTAAAAATAATGAAAATCTGAAAGGGACTCTAGGCTGTTATTCTATCTGTCCTTTTGACTATTGCAGCTTCCTGAGTATGACACTCATCCAGCAAAGGGTGTCTACAAGTGCTCAGGTTTAAACCCATAATTTGGATTATTCACCCCCTTGAGTCTCTCACTGAATCATGGGTTGTACCAGTTGTTATCCTCACAGCAAAACTACTGGAGTTAGTTTAGGGCTAATGAAACTACACAAATGTAGTAAGGAGCAGAAAAGCATATGGATGTATAGTCCTGTCTCTATCCCCTACATCAATTCTTACTAATTTTCCTGATAAGGGTGGATGCAGCAGTGTCTGACAGATCCCATAGTTGTTAACCATACCCTGTAATAGCCATTTTGAGCTCTGGGGTGGAAGTGTCACCCCTGCATTCTCTGTCTGAAAATTCTTTTGTCAAGCCCAATACCTCACAGCTGAAGTAGAGGACATCTTTTTAAAAACAGACATTCAATAAAAACAATAGAATCTTTTGTTTTTTGACAATGATTCCAATGGTTAACTGTCTGCTATTAAAGGCTATACCTCCATTTCAGTCTGAATTTCTCTAGCCCTAGCTGCCAATCTATAACTCCTATAGTGTTTTGGTTTTTTTAAATAAACGCTGGTTTTCTTTTGTCAAGTCTACATATAGATTGTTTCAAAATCACATATCTTCCTTCTCTGTATGAAACTGTTTCATTCTGAGATATGTTTCTACAATAATCTTTTTCAATCATTCCTGGAGCTGCTAGATTTGCAGTATTCTCTTTGAGGCACACATCAGAACCACACACAGCTCACCAGTGGCGGCCTCTTCAGCCCTGTAAATGGAGACTGTGCCCACTCCCTCCTTCCTGATAAAATTCCTGTTTCATGTTCAAGGAGTGCCAGAGTTCTGCTTGTCACAGTTTTGAACTGCAAGTTCATAAAAAATTATCCACCACGATTCCCAGTACCTTTCCAGAATCGCTGCTTTCCAGGATAAAGTCCCACATCCTGTAGCTGTGCTCTGTGTAAACAATGCACTTGGCTTTACTTCAGGCAAGTTTTGTAAGGAGAAATATCTCTTTTGAGATCAGCATATATACTCAGAAAAGGGAGAAAAAAAAAAAGGAGAAGCCTTGGGCACGTGCGCTGTCTTCATTTCTGTGTGGAAACTGATCAAAATCAGACAGATATGGGCCTGAATATTGAAAAGCCCAGACACTGAGGCACTCATACATTTCAAAACAGGAAGGGATGTATCTCTCATGTTCCTGGTTATATATCTAACTACTGGGGGGATGTTGTCTGTTCTGTGGCAGCTTTCCTCTCTTGTGTTGCCAGTTTGCTCTTTTTCTACATTCTCTTACTAATAGCTGTCTTTCAGCTAAAGAGGTCTTTGTGCATGGTATTTGGGGTTGAAGTGCTTTTCCAGTTAAATCCATTGATCCCATCTAAAAACAGTGCCTCCTCCTACAAACCTTGCCCCATTTTACACAATTAAGCCACTACAGCTGCAATAACATTACTGCTTTTAGATGTATCAAATGCTTGTGTATTTGGAGTCAATTCACCAAATGATCTGAATGCTGTCATTAGATCAGACTTGTCATCTGCAAGCTTTATCCAGAATTCTTTAAGGCTTTCTTCAGAATTATATTTAATAATATCTTACTATTATTAAATATTTCAATACCTCTATAATTATTTGTTTGTCATTTCATCAAGTAGAAAATGAAGATTGGGAGCAGATAATGTTTTTCCAAATCTCAAGTAATTTATGATTTTGCAGAGGTTATTTGTATTTCCCTGGTAGAACTCAATCAAAAATAATGAACCTTTTTAAAGAAATTACTCTGGTTTTGCAGCTCCCTAATGTGTATTACGACATGCTGGAGGAAGGAAGTCTTGTTTAAATGTCTTTCATCTTATCTGTTTCACGAGTCTGAAACTATTTGTCTTCCTACAGACAAGAGGACAATTTTTCTTTCTTCCTTCTTGAACTTACCACCTCTAATTTCAGAGTTCCTAGTCCTTCAGCAGCTTAGCTAATAGCTGAGATCACTAAATTCGATATCCTTTCAATATTGGATGCCATCAGGTACCTGATGAGTCCAGTGACTGTGTGCTGAGCTGCCTTGATAGACCAGGCAGTTTGACCACTGCAGAACACATTTTATTTCAGTGTTTCTCTTGGATTTAACTCAGTCTCATGGGCAGGTCAGTTCTTCCACCTGAGTGTAAGGTTGAGCTGAACTTCTGTCAGATGCTTAAAGCAAATCAAACATGATAAGCAGATACTGTGAGGTACAGAGAAAAAAAAATCCTAATATTTGTGATCATCAGAAGGCATTGTCAGAGTTCAATAGCAACCAGGCCAGTGTCTTGCTTATTTCTGTACTGAAATTACCGAGGGAAGCACCAGTCAAATAATCCTCATATGAAGATGAATTCACAATTAAGAAACCAACTTCGTCTTTCCTTCCAGTGATATCATGCAAAGTATTTGTGACAGCAGTGTTTTCTCTGCTCTTTCTTTTGATCAAATGATGCATTGTCTCACACAGGGATTTAACTGCATCTGATTACAACCAACCGACTCATCAGTCAAGAATAAATGGAAAATGCAGATTATTTATACTGCTGATCCCCACTTTTATAGTTATAAGCTTTATTTAAGAGGGAGCAGTTCAGATTTTGCACAACTCTTTTCACATGATATAAAATCATTAAAACATTGGTGTAATTTTTTTAGGAACACACTTAAAGCCCAACTAGATGGTGGATATGAATATTGCTGATAACAAAACAGGAGCAATGCTGACCTAAACAGAAAATCATTAAGTGGGACCATTAAAATATACACAGTTTGTAATAACAAGCCAGTTTGGTCAATTGCTTTTATTTAAGGATATAGTGTGCCAATGCCAGAACTATTAGTGTAAGTGGCCAGTAATGCTGTTATCATTTAGTAGTGTCTATAATACCATTGAGAGACACTAAAAGCAGGAATTATAAAAGTTATCATCACCAGGAAAAAACAAACAAACAAACAAGCTGAAGGAGCAAAGCTTCATCACTTTATTTGGACCCTACATTCCAAACAAAACTCCGTGCCTCAGTCACAGGCAACTGTTATGGCTGTTTTAGGCTGTTTCCAGCTTTGAAGTTCTATGTCCAATAAGGAGAAGGGATAAGAAAAAGGCAGAAAACCCTAAAAAGAAAATGTAACTTTTAAGGACATATGCTCAAAGACTAATTGCGTGTTCACTTTGAAAAATAAAAAAAGATAAAAATTAGTGGCTTCGGCTTTGAGAAAGACCAGAGATCAGCTTATGAGATGGCAGGAAATCAAATCAAAAGAAACTAATTCACTGTGAGAGCAAAGAGCACCTGAGAGAGGCTGATCAGAAGAGAATTTGTGGAGTGAAGAACATAATGGAGGGAAAAGCAAAAGCCATAAAGGAAATATAGAGGCAAAAGCAAACACTTTTAGTAAAAGTGTTCCTCTTCCAAAACGTGCTTTCTAAACAGATTACACTGTATTTCACCTTTATGCACTTCCAAGTTACAAAAATAGCAACCAAAACTAGTCTTCTAACTGGTCCTCTGATTGTTCTAAACACACTTTACATTTCTTTAATAAACCAGAATGAAATTATTGAGTCATTTTTCTCAGTAGTGCTGATCTACTTCTAGAAGTAGCTACAGAATCTATGGAATAACTGCAGCTTTTCACTGGTTTAGAAGCTTAGATCTATTTTACTGAGCATTCTCTATGTGCCCCAAAAATACAAGACTAAAGTCTTATGTAGATACAGAAAGTAAAAAGGTCTAATTTTCAGAAGTGTGAGCCTTCAGCTTGAGACAGAGGAATAAAGCAATCATCTGTGTTTTTCACTTGCAGGACTTCATAAAGTCCTACACAGAAGAGCTCGAGACATCACAAACTATAAAGACAACCTCAATTCTTATTCCCAAGGCTTGGAACCAAAAAGTGCTCATAAAGATAGAGGTGAAGATAATAAAGAAGGGATGGGTAGTAAATGAAAAAGTGGATGTTCTTGTGTCATCATTGCCCAGAAATGGCCAACAAAAGTGGGGAATAAACAAAGAACAAATGAAAATACTTGCATTTGAATGGGCATCTGTTTCAGGACCAAGCTCAGGAAGGAGGCTGCTTTTGCTTCTGAGAATTTTCTCAGTGCTTATGCACCTATCTCTCTCCTAGTAACTCAATAACCAGTCAAATATTATGCAAAGCAGTATCTTTAACAATCCATCAGGAGAAAATAAGGACCATTTCAACACTGAAGTCCTGATTCTGCATTAATAAAATCCATTTGAGTTTTCCTGTTGACCTCAGTGAGCATTAACATGCAGTTATATATTTCAGCAGCAGTTCTGTTTCCATATAATCAAGACTGCAATGACTGAATGCTTCTCCTTCCCCGAAAAATCTGTCATAAAGAGTGACTACATCAAAAGCATTTAGTATAATGGCATTAAAGTCACCATGTTGCAAAGCATTGTTATAGATTGATATTTCTTGCCTTGACATCAAGTGTTCTGGCTTTACTTCACCATTTTTTGTTTAAGGTAAGAATGCTTCGGTCCTGGATTTTTGGTACAAGCAGAATATTATGCTGTAAAAATGTCCATGTCATTAGAATTAATTACTTTGTGATAGGGTCAAATGTGGCTTTTAAAAGGTAGAGTGGGATTTCTTTTGTATAGTTCAAATCTGAGTCCACAGGACTCGTACATTTGATCTGCCTGCAAATAGATCCTTTGTGAAATCCTGTATTAACAATAAATGTATCATGCAGATGAACTCATTCAAAAGCAAACTTCCCTCCACTCTTTCATGAAAAGCAAAGAAAACAGTAAAAAAACCCTTGCAGAGGTTATTGAGTCGCCAGGATATAAATGTATGAGCATCACTAGGAATTTATCTAGAAAATACAGATTCTCGTGGCAAAGGGGGACACACCTATGTGAACATTTTCATGGAGGATTAGTGTGCATATTGCACCTGCAAATGACTGGGACTGATGTTATAAAACTTTATAGAGTCACCACAATGTTCCACCTCACGGTGAGAGACAGCTCTCTTTGAATAATTTTTAATACTAAACCCAATCTGGGTTATTGCACCTCCACATATGGAGACTTTAGAAAAGAGTCAGTGGGGCCTGGAAATAAAATGATTTCTTTGTGGTTATTTTCATACCCCACTAACTTTTCTTTCATAATCATCTCCCCTGTGTGACTAGGCTGTGTCCCTGAAAGTCTTGTAATAAATACTGAAACACCAAAGGGGTTTGGAAACATTTTCCTCTCCTTTAATCCCATGGATATGGGGTAACCCTCCTGCCCTTTTTCCTGTCCTTGGAGCAGCCCCTCTACTAATCATACAATGCTGTAGCATCCCTGGGAGGGACATCCAGAGTGGAGAAAAGGGGCTGGGGCACAGCCTTCTCTCTAACTGTGCTCTGACTCTCAGAATGAAAAAGAGCAGCTCTGGCAGAGGCACAGGAGAGCTGTACAGCAGAGAAATGGACCAGAAATTATGGTGCAGGCTCTGACAGGAAATGACACAAAGCAAGTGTTGTAGTGTTGGCTACATCACAGTGTGAGAGTGTAATAATTTTGATGTTGTTTAGTATTACATACATTTAGATTGTCATAAAGTCACAGAAACTGTCTGTCACTTATCATTACTGTCAATGACTCCATGTGCCCTGCTAGGTGAGGAAAATTGCCGTAGAAGTTTACTTCTGATTCTGATAGGGAATGTAGCCATGGTGAAGAAGGGCAGTTGGACTACAAAATGATTTGTGTGAGCTGCACCCCTTACTATGTCCCAGCTGTCTCTGAGAAAATGAGCAGTGGTAAGACTGTGGCTGTGGTCATTGTTCTGATGGGATGGATTTGTCTTAAAAACTGTAAAAAGGCTCTTGACAAAAAGTTAGGTGAAAAAAAAGTTGTAAAACATGTGAACAATTCTGACACGTTAATATGTGTCTTTAAATTCTAACTCAAATATTAACCAAATAACTGCTTGGATAATTCCTCTTCCTGTTCAGATTTCTCTTTATTTCCATGTGAAATTACTACATCTACTGAATACCTTCATTTACGCTACCATGGTTTCATGGTTGTAATAAACATTGTGCAAAGGAATCCCAGAATGATTATGTTCCATACTGTTATGGAATCCATTTCATGGTCATATTCTGTCCTTGCCACTGCTTTTCTCTGCAGAGTAGTGACCATGAGAACCCCGAGGCAGTGTGTAGGAGGATATAGTGCCAATTTGGGCACTTTGTGTTGCCTTTTGTGACACAGAAATTTTCAAGCTAGACCTTGGTTTCTCCAGAACATCCCCCAGCAACAAGGAGACAAAGGAATTTCTCATTGAAAGAACAGAATTCCAGAAATATTAGCCCAAAGAAACATAACCAATTTTTTCTTAAAAAGAAAAAAAATAGTGTCATAATTCTTTTTGGTAGGATGATACCATCCTGGTATCAGGTTCATGTAAGATTCAGACTTGCATCACTGCTTCCAACTTACATTGTCACAAATCAGGGAAGAACTCAGTCCTATTGCTTGATTCCATAGATCTCAGGGAGTTTGAGCTAAACTGAAAGTTTGGGTTTTTTTTCTTTTTATCTTACACAGATCTCCTTTCATGCATTGTAAGCTTCATTAGGGGCAAAATCCTCCTCTTCTTGCTCATGCTACATGATGAAAATTCCTTTTTTGATCTCTCTAGCTCATCAAATCTTCAGTTCATTTCAACGTTAAGTTGAAATATCTCCATGTTCACCCTTGTGCTGTTACAATTTCCTTGAATTTTGAAAAATTACTTCACTTTAGGGGAGGTTTTAGACCCCATCTGAAAGAGATCCAAATGCAAAGTTCAAATCACATCCCTTGTGGAGGGAGATGCTTTAGAAACTTCAGATCCAAGTCTGAATTCCTAGCATCATTAAGAACTTATACAAGTTAAACCCAAAATCTGGGTTCTTTTTCATCTGTGTTTGTGTCTGGAGTTGTTAAGCAATAAATGACCTCAAGCTCAGCTACCACTGCTCCTTCTCTTACAGAAAATATCAGCCTGTGGTCTTGTTTCTGAAAAAAAAGGTTTTTTTAAGAGGTACATGACCTACTCTTCACCTTGGCAAGGCACTTTATATGGGGAAGAGTTTAGCGACTACATAAAAAAGGTTACCAGTCCTGGTAACTCAAAGACTCGAGATGTATGAGGTTGTTGAAACCAAACTCTGAATAAACCTTTGAACGTTTATTTGTTTACTCAAATTGAATCTGAATGGTGAGCCTTCTGAAGTTCACTTGTCCCTGTTTATTTGAAAAATGGATCATGATAAATTACTGAGTCATTGCTAAGGGACAAGAGTTCAGTGTGAGGCAAGCCTGCAAATCTCCTCTGGAAATTCAGTATAAATTACTGACCTCTAAAATTGTCACTTTGGTATCAGTTGACAAGGTCATTTTTATCAGAGGATCAGCTTTTGTGCTCCCTATCTTTGCTGCCAGTTGTAAAACTTTCTGACACTTGTGTATTTCCAGCGAGATTTACTGCTCTGCATCTCCTGCAAGAGGCAGAGTTTGCACTGCACCTGGCTGGCATTTCTCTTCGGCTGTCAGCAGGGATCTCTCGCTGTCTGGTTGGAGTCAGTGTGAAAAGAAATGCTTGATTTGATGGAACTGTGAGGGAGTAGCTGAAGTGTTTTTCAAGGGAAGGGAAGGTGCAAACTCTTCAGCAAGCTCGCAGGTCCTGTGGCAGGAAATACGGCAGTTCAAATTGCGGCAGCAAATTCAACATATGTAATCAACTGTGATTTCTCCCTGATTATCTCTGGACTAATTAGGGAGTGTTTTTTACAGTTAATCAGAGGTATCTGGGAAGAAGTAATTTGCATAACTTCAAGTCAAATTATGTCATGAGGACAGCTGAGCTAATGTAAACTGGCATTTACTGTAAAATTAGCATGTATTGCATTCAAAAAGGAAACAAAGAAGCAATGGAAACCTGCAGACTGTGAACCAGGAAGAGCAGCAGTGATGGAGTGCAGAAGCTGTGCTACATGAAGCATATCAATGCACCAAGCACAAGGAATGTAAATATGCAAAGGCCAAAACATTTGCAGAAGGGGACTCGTTTGACAAAATTGTAAATATCATGGATCCTGCTGGCTGTCTAACTGTCACTGTGTAACTGTGTTTTGTCATGGTTGGTAGTTTAGTATTCCAGGGGAAAGAAATCCCTGTTTTCTCATTTACCAAGGACTGTTTTTTACTCAAATACAGTCTAAAATTAGCTTCTAATCTAGTATACAGTGAGTCTGGAAAAGACAACCATACATGCTTCTGTTTCTCCTTCAAAAACATAGAACACACTGGAATTTCTGTTTACCTCTTTTCAAGACTGATTTTGAAACTTGTTTTTACCCCTGGGGAGGCAGCGGAGGTTTTGGCTGCCTCACTTCAGGCTGCCAGACTTTTCTGCCTGTCTCAAGCTGTAAATCTGTCAGGTTTCCTATCTGGGAGACTTGATCTGAGAACGAGCTCCACGGAGTGAAGCAGTGGAACATGTGATGTTTCATGTGGGACCAAGGGCTCAAACACATCTGTCAGCCTGCTGCTTCACTCAACAGGATGAGGATATCCTTGTGAGCTCTGACATTCATCCACAATCCATTTTATGCAGAGCTAAGGCCTAAAGTTAAAACTGGATTTTTTATAAGGCCTGACTGAGGATGGATGTGCAGACATTTGAATCTAACTGAACTGAACACATAAGACAAATACTCTCTTGTGGGAACTTAGAATGCTAATATCCATTATCAACCCTACAGAACAAGAGCAGTTCTAGGAATAAATTAAACTGCAGATTGATGATAGCAGTTAGGAAGGATCAGCTGGTGACTAATTAATCCTTGAAGTTAAGGCAGTGTCCCTCCACAGTGCACATTTTTTCACAGGTCCAGGTCTGTGTAACATTTTTCTTAACAAGGGTCACCCAGCTCGTAAAGCTTTAGTGCTTGGCATCTGGTTTAGTTTTATTGCAGATGGTATTTGGAAGATGCAGATTGTCTGTCCAGTCTTATGCTGAGAAAAAACACTCTCAGTTGGGAGATTCTGAGTCTCTGAAATGGATTTTCACCTTCAGCGAAATTGAGTCACAGGCATTTGGGTGGTAACTTGACTCCCATGTAGACTTGTTCAACAAAATGGCCATTTTGTAATTAATTTTAGATTCCTCTGGAAAAAAAACTTAGCCCCTTTAATTTTAAAAGATGGATTGTTGTTTATATTTAAAAACATGACATTCGTGATCAAATACAATTTTTAGTCTAGATCACTTATATAAAGGATATAATTTTCATTGGTTAAATATGCATTTCATTTTGTGAGTCTGTGTATAGATTTTTGTTTAAAACTTTTTTTTGAAGAGGACCTGACTGACATGGAAACCAGTAAACTAAGAAAGAAAATAATTATATGTATTCAAACCTTGACTAAACATTTAAACCCTAGCTATGCCCAAATGCAGAAATTATATTTCCGCTTCTCTCTTTAATATGTTCTGTCCCCAGAAAAGCACATTCTATTGGTCTGTGTTTGTACATTATTATTTTTTCCTTTCTCCTCAGCAGCTTTCTTTTAAGAACATAAGCATGTGTACCTAGTATTGCTAGGTCTGGGTTCTTTGGCGTGAAATTTGCTTTCTCACAGCATTTTTAAGAAAGTATGAAGAAAGTCTAAAATGGAAAAGACTATCCTTTTCTTCCTGTTTACTCAATGGGTTATTTCCTTCTGTTGAAAAGATCTGAGTTTGTGCAAATAGCTATTTCTACTTCATAAGCTACACCACATCATTAGTTCAAATTTCTGCTTAAAACTGATTTCTTAAAATGCATTCTCTTTCCAGTTTTCACTGGGGAAAAAAAAGAAAAGTCAAGAGGTTCCAATTTCCACTCTGTTATACTGCTTAGATCTTGTCAGTTGCTGGCTCTCAGGGAAGAGGAACCCACTATGTAAGACCAGCAGGCTTGAGTTACTGAATGCTAAAAGACTGTGCTTGGGACCAGATCATTTTCATTTTATATTTTCCTGTTTCTGCTGCTGGGCACTGTCTGAGAACAGCCACTGATCTGTCTCAAATGTAATCCAACAGTGCCTGTGCTATTAGAACTCAGCCTGTGCCTAGTAAAGGTTTATCACTTCCAGCGATAAGGCATCCACAACATCTTCAAATTTGGATATTTAGAGATGTTTCTGACGCTTTTATAGTCTTGTTCAGAGAAACTACACTTTCTACAGTGTGTATGGTGCATACAGCTTTTTTTAAGAGCCTAGAATTCTTCCAGGCTGTGTTACACATGGATATGCAGAAAACCTTCAGCTCTTATTAAGACACATTATCTGGTTTGCTTTTTCCCTATTTTTACCTTCCTTCTGTTTTCATTCATCCCCTCCTGTTCCAGCTACAGCCCAGCACTTTCTCTCCATCTGTGAGGGTGGTAACTCCAGCTGCCTCTGCAGCTGCTGTCTTCACTATTTCTTGGCCAGCCATCAGGGAATGACTCTTCCTCCCCTAAAGACATAATACATTTCAGCCAGCTTCCCCTTGAAAAGAAAAGGAAGCCATTTAAATACTGCATAAAGGCAGTTTCCCACCTCTGAATCTATAGAGCAAAATACCTCAAGCAGAGAGGTAACCACATGTTCTCTCTGAAGCCTAGTCAATATAGTTATTTACTATTTTGAAGTTTCAAGTTTCGAGTTTGCGATTATTTTTGGTTTTTTGGGTTTTTTTCCCTTTCCAGTCTGTTCAGAATGTCCATGCAGCCCTTATCAAGATGACAAGTCCTGGGAGAGCTCTGCAGGTTCCAGATTTGGGTATCTGCCTTGTTCCCCCCACATCTCTGCTGTCTGTTTGCAGGCAGAGCAAACCCATGCATGCAGGCTGGCTGCAGCCAGGGCGAGTGCAGCTGAGTGCAATTAGTCTGCATTGTGGATACAACAGAAAATTGAGCAAAACACAGCCAGCTCTAAACAAGAGTGAGCATTACTATTAATGCAGTAGAAAATGGATAAGATTTTTTATCTTGATGGGAGCCAACAAAGTATGTGACCAAGTTCTGGCCACAGCTGGCAACACAATGCTAAATTATCTGGCCCCTGGTAGGTTTGTCACTCCTAATTGCTTTCACCTAACACAGCAGAAAATGAGAGATAAGAACTGCATTCTAAATGTCTCGTGGAAGAAAAATGAATTTTTTCCAAACCTTGTATAATACTAATTCACCCATTATTTAAAAGACACAGGTACCTGGAATTACTGTCTTAAAATGCACCTACAATGACAAAAGGGAGCTGTGGGCTTTCCAGGCTGGGATGATGCTGTAATTTGGGTTTTTATAAGATGGCAAAGAAGATTCCACAGGCACTAAAGATGTTTTGTCACTATTATTTCTTTGATAAACTTACTAAAACATTTTAATGATCCAATAGCATCACTACTGTATTGCTGAAATAAGCAGGGAACATTAGCTTAATGTTATTTTCATCATGAACTTAATAGCTCAACGAATTTAGAGGCCTCTTATACCAGCTTTTTCTTTGAGAAAAATAAAACAACATCATTAAAGTAGAGCATAAGTAAGGCACAGTTAGTGCCAACAGTTATGAAGCTCATACTGATATTTCTTTTTCCCATTTCCTGCTAATTTGCCAGAACAGCTTTTGGCCTATCCATAAATAGGTCTATGATAAACCAGACATTAAATTGGAACTAATTCCATAATTAGCACAGTTTCATAGTCATATGTTTGCAAGGCAGTCTCAGTTAACAACAAATATTTAAAAAAAAAAAAGCTCCTATAAGCAGCTTGGGAAAACAAGCATTCAGTAATCTAATATTTATAAAGCTATACATTAGAAAATAAAAATCTAGAAAGCATTGGCATGGTAGAGAGAGCCTATTGCCCCTGGGTTTACTTCAGAATGTGTAAAAATTCATGTGCTGGTCAAGCTGCCAAGTGGGCAGCTGTGCCATGGAGCAGCCCCAGGAAAGCCACGGCAAGTCTGGCTGCACCAGCAGCTCTCTGGTTTCCCCACTTGCTGCAGGGCAGGAAGAAAACATCCAGGCAGAGCTCTGCAGATGATGTCTGCAACACCCACAGACTCCAGTTTCAAACTCTTGCGTTTGGCAGAGCTGAAGAAGTTGAAAAAAATTTAAAACGGGGAAAACCAAACATACAAGATGTTCTAAAGGTATGGTATATTCCTTCCTGATCCCCTGGTCGGAAGCTGTGAAATAGGAGATTTTATTTCAGGTATCAAATTCTCGTTTCCTTAAGAGATTTCATCAGTTACTAGAACACTCTCCAGCCTTTTTCTAAAATCCAGCAAGAGGATCTAACCTCAACTCACACTGGTGAATTGTGACAAGAAAAGAAGTGGAAATTTTGTTCATGTTGATCTAATACCTATTTCTCTGCATTCAAGTGCCTCCTTTGTGTATAATTAAACGCTAAGATTAAAAAATGGTGCTTCATTTTCCTGTTTGTGGTACTTAAAATAAGCCTGCACTCCTGAAAAGTGGTGTATGCAAATAAACTTTTGTGCTCATGCAGAGTGCCACTGTCTGAAGGGGCTTCCCACGAGGGAGATAATGCTGGGTCAGGGCAAACTTAAAAAGCTTGAAGCAGCTGTTTTCTGCAAAGGCATGAAGAACATTCGTGCTGAAGTCTAACACACTTTTGCAGTGCTGTAGCTTGAAACTCTTCCTGTAACAGTTTAAATTTTTGGAAAAAAGTGTTATCTACTCCATAGGATGCCCCAACCCTGACAGTGTTCAGAGCCAGGTTGGATGGGGCTTTGAACAACCTGGTCTAGCAGACCCTGATCAGTGGAAGAATACTACACCCCTTAATATAGCACCTGAAATTTACATTTTCCTTTGTGTTTTATGGGAACTGTATGGCTAACCATTGTTTCAGAGAATTTAAATATTTTATATTCCTGTCTTCAGACCAAATAAGTGGAAATCTCATTTCAAAGCTGAACAGAAAGGCTTGCAAATGCTTAAGCTTTCAGCATTTTGTTTTGGGTTTTTTTTTTTCAAGATACAGTGGAAGAGTGCCAAGTCACTCTTCTTTTATCTGATGTTCAGATATGTGCCCAGGAATTTAGGGGCCATGCCGAATTAAGCTAAGCATGGCCTGTTTTTCCATCTAAGGAAGGGTAAAGAGAAACTAAGGAAGCAACACAACAGATTCTTTTTAAAGAACTTCTATTTTCAAGGAAAAAAAACAAACAATGGCAGACCAGATGTGGCAAATTCCACAGAGTACACAGAAATGTTGCACATAATGTAATCAACACAAGCTAAGAACACCTGAAAATGTTATTGAATTTGTGAGATAAGAAACTCAGAAGAGTTATAATTAAGGTTAACAGCGCAAGTGTAGCTTAACTCTTTTTTCATGACTGGATGCTGATAAAGTTTTAATTGCATACTTCTTTTCTATCTGTGCCCTGAACCACCCAGGGCAGAGAATAACTAATCTATGTTTTTATTTTTATTTTTTTTTTAAACCTTCATTTCTCAATATGTCTCTATATCCCATTACTTCAAATTCGTCAAACGGCACTGGAAGTGAAATACTTTAGGGTTCATCACCACAACATTTAACTGCATGAAAAACCAATCCTTATATTTGCACAAAATATACATGAGGTTATTTGAATTTTTCTATTACATAGAGGCATTGAGCTAAGAATTTATATACTACCTTTAGCTGAGTCTCACTGTAGAAGTTGATATTCCAGAGCATTTCATGTTGTGTTTTGTGTTGTATTTCAACTTTCACTCAAAGCTTATCACCCAGAGGCTTCAATTGCATCTGGGAAGGTTAAGCATTTCTGTGCATGAAACCCCTATAAAATCAAACATAATGACTAGTCTGGCTGGTTAAGTGACTTGATTAGCATCGGAGAAGAACTCTGTGGCTGAGACAAGGCTAAAAGCCAGCTCTTCAATTCAGTATTTCGACCTGCTTGAGAACATCTGTGCTTTTCCTGAAAGTTCCTGCTCATTTCTCCCAATAAAATTTTACAAGAATAAGGGAGAAATCTCGCACAGTTAATTTATTTGTCCACTTCATGGCCGCAGAACAGGAATGATGTATTAACAAGTGTGGAATGTGGCCATTCCCAGTGTCCTCTCTTCCACTCCTCATTCAGTCAACCTTACTTCCCAGACGATGGAGATGGGAGAAGTGTCAAGCAGCTTTCTGCCCTGTCTCTGATACCTTCTCCAGTCTTCCTTGACTGAATCCTGCCATTTAATTTTTCTTAAGATCTAACTGTATCAGTAATGGATCTTTAAAGATTTAAAATTTATGAAGTGACGAACTCTCCAGTCTCTCTTGAGAGAAGAACTCTCAAGATCTTCTTTCCACTCAGACTTAACTCCTGTATTCACTCCAGATCCAATCTTCTTCACTCTATCCTCGTCTCAGCCTGGCAGGTTCAAGCATCAGTTCCTGTTCCTCACTCACATTTTCCTTATCCATTTTACTGTCTTTGGTCCCTAGCAGTTCTAGCTGTTCTCCCCTTTGCAGCTCCTCCCATTTCCCTCCTCTGACATGCTATTGGAGCCATGGAGATCATGCCTGTGATCCCCATGTTTTGCTCACGTCTACTGCTGAGCCACTCAGACAGAACAAAGTTTTAATCCAGTGTATGCCAAAGACCCCATTCATCCCATGCACAAAGGTTTCCTTCCTGTGAAAAGCAGCAAATAGGCTCTGCTTCCCACTCTTGCATCTGTTTCATCCCAGGACATGGCTGAGGAATGCACTGGGAGCTGGGAAGCAATACCAGGGCAGCAGTTTTACTGATCTGGAGGAATGGAGGAGGACATTTCTCCTCTGCTCAGTTCTGCTGCCCACAGGCAGCAGCTTGGACCCGTATTTGCAGAGAAAGTCTCAATTCAGGACCTCAAAGCTAAGCCTGGAGCCTTAGGAAAATTGTCAAGAGATTTTCGCCTTCAAGACTCTACAAAGCATAGGGTCCCTGATGACCTGGCACATTTTGGAGAACTCTTATTCACAGTGCAAAACAAGGCCTTCCTTGCCCTCTTTGTCACCCAGTTTCAGCACAGTGGAGACATCCAGCCCTTTCAATGTTCAGAAAAAAAATTTCCTGGACTCGTTATCACAAATAACTAGCTTTGTACTAGCTGAGCCTTTCCAACAAAAAGGAAATGAATTGTGGGATAGACAATGACATGGAAAATTTCAGTCCAAAATGGCCAGGCAAAGTCTTGCAGATTTAAATTAAAAGTACCATGTAAAACAATGTACCAAAATAAAGGGCTAAAAAGTAGTACTAGACAACCTTCCAATGAACCTTGGGAGCAGAGTGTGGTTTGTATATTGTTGTAGCTACTATTACTAGTGGCATTAGTAACATTAGATTAATACATGCAGCTGTTTAAACTCTGCAATACATATCTGAAATATTCTTGTCTTGCCTAGGTAAAAGTACCTCAGACACATTGAGCACAGGTGGGCTTAGCCTTTTGAAAGCTGTCAAACTGCTGTGCTGCTCTCTAAGCCAGCCTCCCTCCTGCCTGGCTTCTTGTCTAATCCAGAAGATTTCTGTAAAGTGTCTGTTCAGTGCTGCTCTTTCTTCCTAAAAAATTCACATCTTTTCTTGGCATTTATGCTGAGAAAATGTACATAAGTGGATGCTAAGCATGAGGAAATTGTGCTTCTGATCTGCACCTGGTCCTGTCCTGTTCTCAGATTTACCTAAGGCAGGTGATGCTGGGGTGACAATTTTGAGTTGATTGGGCATGATTGGCCTCATGGCAAATTATATCAAGATGGAATATACTAATTAAACAAAGGTTTTCCTGTGTTGACAAGTTATCCCTTCTTTTCTGACTGGCATGAACAAGATTCTGAGCAAGGGCATTTCCTTCAGGCAGTGGGGTTGCATCTGTTTGCAGCCACTGAAATAAGCTGACCCATTGTATGCAGAGCATCTTCAGATATATTGAAATACATTGTCAGTCAAGAGCCCTCTGTAGTAGTTTTAAGGACTTTTATTGAAACAATACCAAGATAAAAAAGTGATTTTCCATTAGCTTTCTTTTCAGAGCAGAAAATTGTATCAAGATAGAAATTATAAAACTGTTTTCAAACTTTTAATTGTAATGTCATTGAAGATTTTAATAAGTATTCTAATTGAAGTGAATACGAAATTATTAACTACAATATTCTTGCTTTAAAAAAATGGCGCTTTAAAAATTAAGGCAATGTTAAGTTACAAAAGAGGGCAAAAAGAAATTTCTTATTTTCATGCCCATCCAGCTCTAACAGAGAAGTGTGCATTTTAATTACATTTCATATTCAAACTAGAAGTGTGATTTTTAGACCCATAAGTGAAAACAGAATTTTTTTAGACATATCAGAAAATCATTTGAAAGTAAAGGGAAAAGAAGAATGATGTTGCATCTTGCACAGATATTTTTACTACAAAGTAATAAAAATGCAGTAAAATTATTCATGAAACTTGTCAATATCTAATGTCTTGTCTTTGAGATCCTTAGTATCCTAATATAACCCTTTGGAACTGTTTTACTTTTATATTGCTGTGCTGGGGTTCCAGCACACATTGGAGAGCTGTGCAGAATGTAAATGCAGTGTCAAAGATTAGAGAAAACCACAGGGGAAATTAAGAGTTGTTTCTTATACGGTGTCATAGGCCTTAAGCTATTTTCTTATGGGCATCTTGTCATTATTGTTTTGTATTTAAGTCTTTGGTGGTGGTAAGTGATACATTCTGAAGGTAAGAATCACTCCTGTTAAATTTCAAAGGGATTTGATTTAAAAGGTTGTCTTTTCTGAGACAGTTTTCCTAAAGATCTGCGGAATTACAGACAAAATTATGCAGATTTTGTATCTTACATTTACATGGAACTGTGTTACATTATAAGGGTATATGAAACTCAGTTAATTTCAGTAGCAAAATTTCTGTGAACTTCAATAAGCACAGGTTGTTAGGTTGCAGTTCTTCCACACCTCTGTGCAAACTCGTGGTCACTGCAGGTCAGAGTTTGCAAGTCATGCTGTTTCTGGAACAAAAGCATGGCTTAGAGGATTTTCTTGCAAATGTTTTGTTTGTTTGCTTTTATTTTTTTTCCCAAACCAGACAGACGTATAAATGTTTACACATTTCACAACATTTTCTTCCTTTTTCTTTGTATTGTGTTTGTCTCTTTTTTTGATGTCTTTGCTTAATGGAGGTGAACTTGCATTTCTTATTCCCTGGGTAATTATGAACAAGAGCATTTCATGTTTCCAGTGGAAATGGGAAAATAAAATGGAGGGGACACCATTTCTGTATTCTATAGCCACTTAAAAACAAAGTTTAGTTTAAGGATTGCTGCCATTTGAGTTCAATGACTGTCAGAGGACATAAGACCTACATGGCCTCACCACACTGAATTTGCTATCCATGTTTTCCAGCCAAGGTGGCTGATTACCTTTCTGATCTTGACTTGTTACCAAACTTACCATCTTGACTGTGCTGAATACGTTCACAATCATAACGAGCAGTGATGACTAATGCCTGTTTGTATGTGAAGGATATTTAAATAGATCTTGGGAATACCCCCTGTGTTCACAAAATTGCTGTGTTACAGATTTATTGGGGTTCCAGCAGTCAGCTGCCTCCAGCTGGGGTCATGGTGTGTCACTTCCAGTCTAGTGCCAAGGAAAGGTGTAAATCTTCATGCTTTCTGTGCAAGTGGTGACATGTGGGAACAAAAGGACAGCAATGCTGAGACCACAGCTGAGGGGGGTTGGAACTGGGGCATTTACCAAAAAGCAGAATGAGGGGGTCAGGTATACACACTGGACCAGAAAAACTAGGAAGCTTTCCTTCATAGAAATTAAAAAAATAAAAGGAGAATAACAGGATTGTGCTTTCATAGCAAAGGAGGGTAGTTTTATTGTGGATGTAGTATGTAGGAAAAAAATTCTCTGCAAAACATAAAGAAGGTGGAGAATAGACCAGGGAGACTTCCAGTTTCACAGACATAGAGAAAAGCTCCTGATCTAGTAAGGTGATCCAAAAATGATCAGATGATAAAGCAAGAAAAAATTCAAATGCATGCCCTTGTTTCATTGTTTTTCTCTTTTTTATTTGCTGCTTCTGGCAGCAAATATAGAGAATTCTTGGTGTTTTAGACCATTATGGAAAGGTTGTGAGCCTATTTGCTTGCAGTATTAAACATCCCTGAAGACTGCAAGGCTTATTTTTCAGCTGATGAAGCTTGGCATGACCTAGGACCTGGAGACTGGTTACAGACTGGTTGCATCTTCCACGTGAGGGACTTTCAATTTAAGAACATACTCTGTGCAAACTCACCTTTTAAGTGGCATTTAGGGCACATGGCAAAATTCCTGTACCCAACCTGGTTTCTGACAGTGAAGAACTGGCAAGTAGTGCTATATTCACATTCTCAAAGTGAACAACATACTGGGCCTTCTACACAGTTTTGTGGCAACTGCAGTTCAATATTTGCTTTAATGGTCATTATCTTCTATCCTTCTTCATCTGGCTTCTGAAGGGAGTTGGCTTCCGACACCACTTAAGCAGAAATAGTTTGTTTATCTGTTTCCCAAGTACTTTGTGATTGCTCCTGATAATAGGTGCTGCTGATGTAAATTGCTGTTATTATCATCAGTGGCTCATTAATCTATTGGTTATTGATCTGCTAAACCTTTTTCATTTTAAATGAGAGGAATAAAGATTGTGCTGTAACCTGCATTTCAAGACCTCCTTTAAAAGTTTAAGGAAATGTATATGATTTTGCAAGGAAAACAAGGTGAATGCACTACAGGTTTGGATTTTAACTCCCTATTTTTAAAGCCTCCTGTTTAGATGTCCATGGTTTCTTTTAATCTTGACTACTTTGACCACCAGTAGGAGAAAAAGCTGCAAGTCCAAAAGTCAATTCATTGTTTTTTTCCCCTAAGTATGGAGGAATTGCTCATGAGTAACTTAGAGTATCTTAGCTAACTCACACATGCCAAAAATTAGGCAAGATGAATTTAATCCTAAATATTTGACTTTGAAAAACATACCCAGGTCGATTCCCCAGTCAGCTTTTCTTACAAACTAATTAAACACTGAATTGAAAAAAAAAAAATCAAACTCTCATTAATAGGGAAAAGTAGCAAAATATTAGCCCAGAATAAACTTTCAAACATTCTTATATTGCCACCTGTAAAAACAGGGGCAGCCTGTAACAGGAATGCTGATAGAAAATTAACCAAGCAGAAGAGGTGAGAGAGGCTGGAATCAAGCTGCACAGAAACTGTGAACAATGCAGGAAACCTGCTGAGAAGGTCACAAGTTTCAGTCATTGAGGCCTCCCTGACCTGGAATTCAGCCCAGTGGGGTACAAGTGGAGTGAGCAGGACTGTGTTCTGCTGGAGAGCTACCCTGTCATTAAAAATGAGTTACACAAAGGCAGATCGAGATGAAGGCATAACGTTCTTAGAAGTTGTTAGGAAAAATGGCCAGATAAGCACAGCTTATATGGAATAGCTATTGTTTGCTGCAAATATGCTTTAATAATAGGGTAGTTTGTTTTCTTCCACTGAATTCACCAACTGACGGCAAAAACAGTTCTGTAAAAGTCATCCAAGCAAAATAATGAATGGGAACAATTATTCTTCCCGAGTAGATTTTCTAAATTAAGACTCCCAGCAAAAAGGCTGAGATTGCTCGCTTTAGCTAATGCTCTTTTCTTGTTTTCTTTTAATATGTAGAGTACACGCTGTTTTGCAGTGCCGCAACTGCTAAATTGTGTATTCCTAGTTGGCTGAAATGTCTCGATCTCTCTCTCCCTATACACAGACATGGATTGGCAGATAGGTTTATTGATTGAGTAAATGTTTTGTGAAAATAAAAGTATAGTTACGAAATATCATTGCAACTATTTCTTTCAAATCAGACATTTGCATGTATATAGGCACACAGGTATTTTTAATGATATATTTCTTCAGCTTCTTTACTTGAGGTCAATGTGTTAGGCCTACAAGGTATTGTCTTTCCACAAACTGCCAAAGCCATAGATACCTTCAAGTAAATTAGAATTTGCCTGACACTACTTGTTGTATATAGGATAGGGCATCTGGGAAAAACTGGCAAGGAGCTGATGGAAATGAGCCTTTGACTTTCACACGCGCTTTCTTTGCTATAAATTAGCAACACTAACATTCTTATCTCACAGCATTTGTCAAATCATCTGTTGTGTTGGTCATCTTTTCCCAGACAGCTTTGAAAATATAATTCTTAGAATAGAAGGTACATGCCCAGTAAATTCAATTCTAGAATCCTAAATCAGGAATCTCCTTACAGCTCTGGTATTAGTTTTGTATTCATAGCACACAGAACTTCAGTCATAGCTGAACACCTAATTCACTTCACAGTGTTTGCAAGCGTCTGTATAAATGTATATGTTATTTATCTATGAACTGAAGTACAAAATAATTATTTAAATACATTATAGGTTTGCCCATGGTGAGGTAACCTGACCAAATAATTGTACATACAATAAATGAAACAAATAAACAGTCCTTAGAAAAACTTCTTTGTCTTCCCAAAGGGAGGCTCAAAAGGAAGGTTTCCTTGTCCTGCCTGACAAACGAATGCCAGAGCACAAGACTTTCAGGGACTTTTGAGGCTGCCTCACTTGAACTTGTTCTATATAGCAGAAAAATCCAACTCTTAATCCTCTGAGAAGCTTATTTGTAAGGAGGCATTTAAAATCACAGTGGGAATAAAAATCTGTGCCGTGGTGTGTGGTATTGTTGTGTGGTAATGAGCTGCACTTGCATCACTTGATGTGGTTTTGAGGATATCCACTCCACTCAGCTGCCACCCCATCCCTGCAGTACCCCCGTGGGTAGGTGGGAAATATGTTCACACAGGAATCACTGGGTTTGCAGTGTAGGTAGTGGGGTCTCTCTGTCACAGCAAAACACAGTTTCACATGTCATCTGATACCATGTACGAAGAAATCTTGTTCCAAGCCTGAATTTGGGTAAGATGAGCAAGAGAGACTCTGCATGAATTTTATGTTGTATGGACAACAAAGACTGCTTCTTAGGAATGTTAAATTAAATAAATGCTTTTCTGCACAAATCCTTTCATTTCACAAAGCTCCTCTGTAAGAATTGCAGATACACCAGAGGTGAGACATGGCTGAATCAAAACTGCTTTTTTTTCCCTTTTCTTAAGTTTTGTTTTAATTTTGCAGTAGGTAACATCATCTGGAAAAGACTTCATGGGTACAAAGAATTGTAATTTCTTCCCCAGAAAGCTAACAATACCAAAAAAGGAAGGGTTTTTTTGGCTGGCTTTTTTTTTTGTGAGGGAGTAATGAGGGATATTAGAGACAAATCATAAAACAAAGAAGAGAAGGTGATGATAGATATGGCCTTTAAAATGTGTGTCTTCTTTAGTTGTGTTTGTTTTATTATGTAATTTCTTTGCTCTTGCTGATTTTGGCACAATTATTGTAGCTAGTCTGTAAATTTTTGTGTATTTAGCTCATGACCCTTGGAATATTGGTTCATGTTTTCCTCAAGCATCGATTTCAGCTAAAAATGCCTTCAAGATCCCTCCTCCCATTCTCTTTCTCCTTTGATTTTTCCTGGTGCAATGGGATTATTTATGGATCACTAGATAATTTCAGATAGTGTTGAGGCTTTTAAAAATGGTTCCTAGTCTAAATTTATTCAGTGTTGCAGTGTAAAGTTTTTTTAATAGAATTGCCTTTAATATGTATTGAGTTACCATCAATTGCAGAGACATTCTGCCAGTAAAGTCCAGCATTTGTGAGAACTGAAGTTTTTGGTCCCCTACCAAGCTATGTAGCTTGGAAAATGTTTCATAATGTTTGGCACCTAAAGCTATCTTCTGTGAGATGGGGATATACCTAATCAGTCTCTAATATAGCTCCATAAAAATTGTTATGATCTAGATAGAAATCAAAGGAACACTAAATAATATTAATTCATAGATGAAGCTAGAATCTACTTGTTATACTTGCATTCCTCTTTGAACATAAATTGATTAACTTAACACTGATATAGGATCCATACGTGTAGTATTTTCAACAAGCGTATGCCTGGGCTTTGTTCTTTCTATATTACTTGCTTTAAAAAACAGATTCACTTGCTGATTTTTTTCTTGATACTGATTACATTAATGGCTTTCAATACCTTAGCAACTGGTAAAAACTCAGCTGAATAAAAATTAAACCAGTTACTTCCAGGTCAGTTTGACGTTGTACCTCTCATTTAGCTTTTGGCTCCATTCAATCCTAAATTGTTGTTCTCTGTATATATTTTCCTCTAAATGTAGTCAGGGTTTGGTTTATGGTGAGCTCTACTACATGACATTTTTATATTAATTTTGTCATGTGTGAAATATGAATTTTGTAGGTGATGACACCAAGATCTGAAATGTTTCAAAAGGAAAAATAGAAAAATCCTCCTTGCCAGTTTTTCTTTGAGTCGATATAGTGTTAAAAAAGACGCTGGGCTGATAGTGCAGAATGGACTTTATTTATCTGCCTAGCACCACCACCACCACCAGCTTCTTCCTCATTTCTGTGCTGATGCACTTGACTCTGGGGTGAAGCACCTCATCTAATGAAGCAGCTCATTAGTCACTCTGGACATGGCTTTCTAAAGTCATTGCTACAAGAGACACTGATGGGTTCCCATATGGATGTTTGACCATAGTGAAATTTACACAGATCAAAAGTACATTTTGCAAAGTAAATAAAAAACCACTGGGTTGTGGTAAGTTGCATTAGCATTAGTGATGTAGGGAAAGAGGATTTTGCATATCAGAAGCATTTTTCTGATCTGTCAGGCAAATTAACTTTCTTTAGAGCTAAGCCTGGTAAACTTTGCTAAAGTCGTGAATAAATACAACTTGTAAAAGCACAGTGGAAAGCTCTCAGTCAGTGAGGTATCTCTGGAACAATGGCAGATATCCAAAGTTCCCTTATTTAGCCTGAGCTTAAAAAAAGATTAAATGCCAGCTCATTTTAGGTACGCATTTGACTCCATCCCTGTTCCCCAGAGCACCTCTGATTTTCTTGAATCCCATAACAATCAAAGAGAATGTTCACATGCTTAGGTACAAACCAAAATACCTTGGTGGGTCTTAGTGGTGTGTGGTCCCCAAGAGGAAAACACCACATCACAACCTGCTGTTTGAAACTGCAAACCTGAAAGAGAAAAGGAAACTTAAATTTATTTCGTAAATTTGTTTAAGAGTTTGAAGGTCGCATCCTGAAAAAAAAAATCATCTCCTCTTCAGTGGTCTGGGTGATTTGGATTTTTTAATTATTGGTGAGGCACTGGAGTGTTAAATGACAAACCCACTGCTGGAGGCAAGAGGGAGAAGCTCTTGGCTGGGGGGAGGAGGAGGAGATGCAAACTCTGTAATTGACAAGGTGGTGTTAAGACATAGGTTGGACTTGATGATCTCAAAGGTCTTTTCCAAGCTAGTTGATTCTGTGATTTTATGATTCTGTAATTATACCAGAAATGGATCCCAGGGAAGAACTGCTCCCAAAGAGCTATTCTGTGCAGTACACGGAACTTGTCTAGCAAGGTTACAACTCAGAAATTGACTCACTTCTTTGTCACCACGACTATTGATTGTGTATAAAGTCTAGACACCCTGTGGCCATCTGTAATAAGACAGTCTGAGGCCATTTTTTTTTTTACAACTCTGTCTACCCATCTCTGAAATTTCATAAATAAACACTTATTATTCCTCACAAAAAATTAGGTGGGTAACTTCTCAAATGCCCATAAGATGTTCTCCATTCTTTCCCATCCTTTCACATCCACATGCAGAGCATAACAGCATCTGCAACTTCAGAGTCTCTCATTTCTAGAATTTAAGGAGAAATATACATATGCTTATGTGTGTGTATATAAATATATGTGTGTAGCGTGTGTGTATTTATGTTTGACCATGCAATGCACACATCTTTCCTGTGCTGAGGGCAGAGAAGCAATCCTGCCTGGGGAACACCAGCATGTGAAGCAAACACTGCATGAAGTTCATCAGCTTTAACTCTGTGGTGTTTTACAGTTCACTGCCCCAGACTGAACATTGTCATTAGTTTTGACAGAATGTACCCAGATTACTTATTACTTTTAAAATTGTGCTTTTTTTCTTTTATTATTTGGAGTTAGTTTTACTTTCTTACAGTTAATTTGAATTAAATATTTATTAGTTCTGAGAAGAATAATTTTGAGATGGTTATATGGATACTTGGTTTTACTTTATTTCCTGCAGTCAAAAATCATAAAGTTTCAAGTACATGATCTTCAACTGAAAAGGAGTGGATGAGGTTATATTTCTATCCTTTTTACCCACCCTCATGTATTTATCTCTTCTCACTGATAGGAATAATACTTTATATTAACTGGCTCGATTCTGTTTTGGTTACATTGAAAATATTTTATGGGATAAAGACACCTAGTGCAAACACTGATGGTATTTTATTGGATACTCATAACAATTGATTATAAAATATAACTGCTAGAACCTGGGATATGATTTACACATGTGTTCAAGTGACAGAGCAAGTGCAGTCTACACAGGCACTTTGGTATTCAGCTCCTATTTGGGTACCAAATCTGATTCAAGCTGATGGGGAAATGACACACCTAGGGAAGATACATGAAGTCAGTGTGTCCAGTCCTTTCTACAAAGCACTGGATCACAAAGGGGCTCCATCTGTGTGGTTTAGAATATTCCCTGCAGTGTAATGTTGTATCTGCTCTTAAAGAGTATAGAGATTTGCTCATAAAATTTGCCTTGTTGGGTTCAACAACTGACTGTGTCCTCACTTTGCTATAAAGAGTTGATGATGGCAGCATAAACCCAGCTTTCCTATTACAGCCTAGAGCTTGAAGCCTTTTCCAAGAAAACAGTCTTATATTTTCCTGAGCATGAGATTATCAATATACGTAGTCTCCCCAAAAGACAGCAAAACAGTAAGAAGGCTAAAAGAGTCAGGCGCTCTCTGCTTGCCATTGCTGGGAAATTTCTGGGCTCTAATGATAAACAATCTTGACGGATGCTCTAGTTTAACCCCAGTAGGCAGCTAAGTCCCCCAGAGCTGCTCAGTGGTGAAGAGAATCTGAAGGGCAAAAGTGAGAAACTAGTGGGTTGAGATAAAGACAGTTTAATTGGTAAAGCAAAGCTGCACACATAAGCAAAGCAAAATAAGGAATTAATTCACTGCTTTCAAATGGCAGCCAGAAAATTTGGCAGAAAAGCAGGACTTCCTCATGGGGAAGACAAACTCCTTAAGTCCAGGTGTCCTAATTTCTCCTTCTTCCTTAAAGCTTTTATTTCTGAGCAAAAGGTCACACATTATGGGATATCCCTTTGGCCAGTTGGGGTCAGCTGTTCCCTCTGTGTCCTCTCCCAGTTTCTCCTGCACCCCCAGTCTGCTCACTGTCAGGGCAGTCTCAGAAGCAGGAAGTGCCTTGATGCTGTGCAAATGCTGCTCTGCTCAGCAACTCCTAAAGCATCAGTGTGTTAGCAACACTGCTTCGGTCACAAATTAAAAATAGAGCACCATGCAAGACAATGTAAAGGAAATTAACTCTGTCTCCACTAAAAGTAGCACAAAGGAAGAGGAGTCCCCAGTCTAGAGATGAGAATTGTGACTTCAGATGGGTCAAGCTTCATTTCGCTCTTCATTGGATTGCTTGCTCATGAACAAGTTTCTGGATGAGAAATATGAGAATTTTGCAAGGAGGGATCAGTGTTTGGCCACACAATCTTCTTTTTTCTTCCTGGCATCATAACTTTTGTGTTGCCTTCTTCACAATGACCCAGATTCAAAAGTGTCTGCTCTGGAATCAATAAAATTAATGTATGCCTTGAAACTCTGAATTTTCCTTTATTATTTAATAGGGGTGAAATTCTGATACATCCTAGGATCCTGGGACAATAACTGAGCTTCCTCGAATTGTACTCTACAATTGTAGTGGAAAATTCGTACAAATCTGTTGGATAATTACCTGGTTAAATCAATACTCTTCCCTTTTTAATTTACAATGTTCATGCTTATGGTTTGCAACTAGTTTAGCTGAGTCACATTTTACTTTTCTACTTTTTGAGTAGTTGGGAAACTTGAATATTCACATTGCGTCTCATTGTGCAATGCAAATTTCCTTGTATGTATTAGCATTAAAAATAGACATGCTGTTTTTCCAAAGCAGCATTAGTGATATCAAGTAAAATGAGTAACCTCACTTAAAACAGAAATTTTGTCTTCTGAAGACACTTTCCCTTACAAGAATTTGTCAGAATGTGCCCATCAAACCTCCTGGTGCTAAACTGAATTTCTGATGCAGGAATGTTTTTACAACATTTCATGGGAAATTTGTTTCATTCCCTTTTGTTCTCAGACAGAATACTTTAGTTTCTAAAATTATTTGTGATGAACTGTGACAATCTGGGTGTTGTTTTCTCAAAGTTACTCAGAAGCCTCCTACATGAGGAGAGAAGAGTCTGGCTAGGGAGAGAAGATTTCTGGGGCTAAGGGTGAAAGAAATTTGGTTGCTGCCACTCTCTCCCAGACATTGGCATACTTAGTCACACAGACAGTGAGATCTCTGAAGGGAGGAGAGGGAAATTTCCAATGACAAAGACAGGAGAGTACAGAGTTTGCTGCAGGTCAGAAGCCAATGAATTGGCTGAAAGAAAACTGGAGAGCAAAGACCTCAAAACCTGAAACCTGCTTACAAAATTATTTGGTTTTGGTTCTCTTTAGACAGACTCATCTGAACATTCTGGCTGACAGAGGTCCCTTTGCACAGGATTTTGTCAGCTCTAAATACGATTTTAAAATACTACTGGGAGTGGTAAAGTGTTTTGCATCAGATACTGGTGTTAATGGTTCTGTCTAACAATTTCTGCTTGTCGAGAAAAAGTGTTTCTTTCTTCCCTTTTACCTGGCAGTTCATGGTCCCATAGCTACAGCAGCTGTGTAGTACTTTGAGGCAAACCAGACCAGTGCTACCATCTCCTGCAGCACACATCACTGACTCCCCACTGCATCAGTGTGGACAGTCTGGTGCAAAAATCTGAACTGTAAACATATGTTTTTCTGTTGTCCTGCAGATACTGTGGACAATCCTTTGTAATCTGTGAATAACATGATTGTATATTTTCTCTTCTTTTTAAAAATGCTTATTTTCCTATCAGCCCATAATTCATTTTGACTCCAGACATAAAACAGATTTGGTTTCTGTTATCTCTAAGCATGCAGTGAATATACTATGCAAATGCACAGGCAGCGTGAGCTCAGACACTCAAAATTCTTCTAGGTTTTTCGTAGACTGTCAGGCACCAGGATTTTAATCTAGACTTTCCTCCATGAAATGCAAAGGTGTTTCCTGTGCTGCAAATAGAAAAGTCACTTATTTACCTGTTTTGTTTCCATACTACGTTTTAAAAGAGGAGGTCTTGGGATGACATGAAGAGTTTCAACCTCCTGTCCATCTGCATAGCTGGTGATGATGGTGGCAGCGCAGACACACCATGAGCAATGCAATGAGTAAGTTCCTGTGCTTCTGCAAAGATAAAAGGTCTATACTTTACAGCCAGACAAAAGAGACTACTATTACCACTGTTACTCCCTAGGATAATTTTTCTCACATGTTTATTTTGCATGCAGTCACAGAACAAATTGTATTTTTCTAATGCAATTTGGATTTTTTTGGCTTTATTGTGGTTTGCTCTCCATGTTCTCAATGAGAAATTGGGTAGTGGGCACATGTTTTTTCTTATGCATCAACTGCAGTCAGTAATGCTCTTTCTGAGAGGTGTATGGTTTATTTGCTTTGTTGCTGTTGAAGCTGTGTGAAATGCAAGCTGGTTTTGAGGGGTGTTGCTGTTAATTCAAGTGGATAAGCACAACATTATCATTCACAGCAGTACAGCTATGTCTTGTCTAAATAGGGCTTACAGACTAGTGGAAGAAATGTTAAAAATATATTGCTCACTAGTTCCAGGAAAAGTTTTACATTGGAGTGGGCATTAGGGAAACTCCCACGTAATTTCTTGAAATTATCAGTACTTGAGATTTCATCTGCCTATCTCCACCTAGTCTGTTCTTTCGGGTGTGTGTTTGTTTTTCTTTCCTATAAGAAAGCACCAAACACATTAGCCAACCAACAGAAGCAAAATTGCCTCAAAATTGCCTCTTTAGTAGTGGTGGGACTGATAAATCCACATTCTCTTAAGTGTCTTATCTCCTTCCTACTTTTTGAATTGAAAGAGGCCTTTCTGCATCATTGTATTTCTTTTACAGATTACTAACAGCTTTAACAAAATCCTCCCTTTTCCAGTCAGGGAAGAGAGCATTTTGTATTCTGCTTGCCTTCTCCCCTCTCCAGAGATTTGCTCTGATAGCTGGAGGGTGGTCCATTTTTGCACTGCCAGGCTCCTGGCCTCCCGAGGAAAAGCAGCCTCACCTTCCCAAGAGCCAGTGATGCCCAGATTGTCTTTTCCAGCCCTGCATGGGTGCTGAGAACATCACAGGTGTTTGAATGTGATAGCTGTTATTGCATCTTTACTTCATCCCTCTTTTTTCTGATGCAATCCAGCCATGCTGGGGTGCTGCCTCACCTCCCTATGGATATTCCACTCCTGATCCCAAAAGCCACAAAGGCACAAAGGCACAAAAGCAGCCCCAGTGCCACTCACACTGCCCAGTGTCACTCGTTACTACCAGGACACTGCTGTGTCACTTTCCTTTTAGAATTCAGACGATTTAAATGTTTACTTCTCTGCAGTGACAGCATCATAACTCTGCGTTTTAGCATCCGCAGCATCCAAAATTTTTTATCATCAAGGAGTAAGTTGGATAAATTAATCCCTGCTGAGTTAGATGATGACACATTGGTGCCTTCCCTGCTGGCGTGCAGGTTTGCAGCAGCCTGAATGCTTTTTTCACTTCATTTTCTTCTAATGCAGGCAGCATTGGTGCAAGAGAGGAAGGGGATTCTTTTCTTGCAAGAGTATTTTTTCAGACCTTTGTCTTTTAGACAAAGTTAAAATTCTTAACTGCCTCCTAGTGTATTTATTTTCCTGAACTCAGTGAAGAGCTTCCCCTTACAGGGCTTAGATTGCATCTGCCTGCTAAAGGCTGGGCATGTTCTTATGGATGATCTCTGTGATTTAGAATTTTAATTCACTCATTTTTTAGACAGATAGGTTCAGTAGCAAATTTCTTTTCCTGTGGGTAGTTTTTCATGTGCACAGCTAAAGGCCAGACCTGCTGGTCATTTCTTCCTCTGTATAGTTACATTGAGGGATGTCAGATGGTTAACTCTTGCTTCCTGTATGGTCTCATGTTTAGACATAACCTCTGGTGTGCTGCTCCTCCAGCAGCTCCCATGTCCATGGAGTCCCTCAGAGCCAAGGCTGTAGCTCTGTAACAAATGCTTCAGTTTTGCTTTCACCATTCAGCCCATTTTCACTATTACAGTTCTTATCCTTGACCTACCTTTCCTTGGTGTACCTTTTGTGCATAAATGCCATGTGGTGATCATATGCTTTTTATTTTTAACACACATATATGCAAATATACGTGACTGGGCAGTGTAGAAAAAATATATCTGGAGAGTAGAAGAGATTTTTTTTTTCTTAAGCTTTCAGTGGTTTCTTCTTTTATACACAAGGCATTATTTTTCTGCAGATTTCTGCATAAAATTGAGTTGAGTCCGTGGCAGTGAGGATGCTGTGGTGAGAGGAAGGCTCATGAACACGTAACCTCCACAAGCATCAGTGAAAATATTGGCAATATAAATAATGAGAGCAACACTCAAGGCAGCTAGGGTTAAATCTGTGTTCCTCTATTCCCTTTTTTCGTGACTGGAAGAACTCACTCCTGTGAACTGAGCTCCTCCACCTTCTTACATAAGAACAATATAGTAATCTTTATTTAATCTATTTTTCAACAATAATCCCTTTAGCACAGAGTCTGTCCCTAGCTCTGTATTTGTGCAGTGGCTAGTAAAATCAGGAGTCCTAATTTTCAGATTGGCCTTGTGTATTTCATAAAAGAAGCACCCACTAATCCTTTCCACACTGTGGAGGAGGGAACCAAATAAAGCTCCAAAACCAGTGAGCTCTTGTCTAAGAGCAAAGTGTGTGCAGGGTGCCCAGGTATCTTCACCTGGCTTTTTGGCATAAGGACCAACAACCTACTTCATTCTTCTTCCTCATCCGTATCCCCATTCAGAGCACGACTGCATCTACTACTAACACACTCTTTGTTTTTGATACTCTAATGATGTGATAGATCAGACTTGCAGCTAAATAAAACATGCTCTGTAAGGTAAATGCATATGGATGAAAATAAGATGTGATTGTTTATTAATTTGTTTTTCTTTGTGAAAAAAATTGCTTTTCTGGGTGGTCACCTCTCCATCTACAATTATTTATTTGGCATATCTGCAACCATGTATTTTGCATAAGCATTTTACTTTGGGCACTTGCTAGAGCATCTTACTACCTGCATGTTTAGTTCTCACAGTTAATGTTCAGTAGTCACAGTGGTGGTGATAATTGTTTATAGTAAATTTCTAGACCTTCAATACCCACAAAACCAATTTATTATCAGCAAAATACATGTGAAGAGACTACTCATAATTCACATGACAAAAGATTGTTATCTGAGAGGTTGTTAATTTCTTTAATTGGGTATGCAAGTGCTTCATGATGTTATCAATTTTCTCACCTTTTCTATCATGAAGTCTAATTAGCTCCCTTTCTTTAGTGTTTATACCTTTTCCTACAAATGGAGAGTTCTCATTAATGGAACCCATTTTGTTTTTCTGAGTTGTGGAGATGCACAGCAGTCAGGTCTTACTTTAAAGTCTTCATTGCTAGGTTTGCACAGGTAGATAGATTATCTAGAGCATTAGAATGAAAAGAACTGACCCTATTGACCAAAGGCAGAATGTTTGGGGGGAAAAAACCTTCCAGGATGCCTCAGTGCATACTTTTGTTTGTTTTCCTAATCTGTATTAAAACTTCTTTATGGGCAAGAAGAGGGCAACAGCAGACATGTATCAGCGAGGAATTCAATAAGATGTTGTTGCAAATTTGTTCATTACACATGATTGAATCATTAAAATGGGAGAATACCAAGTGGGGCCCTAGAACATAGAAGTTAGTCTGAATATATATGCAAGCCTGAGGGATTGGGTTCGTTATCTTTTAGGTTTAAGTGTTGTTTATGTGGATTTTAGAAATAGCATAATGGAATCTTTGCACATATTTGAGAGTTTGTGACATTTTTGTTATCTTGTAGGGGAGAAATTACGATGAGTTCTCTCACATGCATATGCTCTTTATTTTTTATTCCTTTTTTTTTTTTTTTGCTACTGGCATAATGTCTTTTAAGCTTGCTATTTTTGTGTGTCATGGATCATGCAGAAATGGCCTGCTCATGACATAAGCTCATGCTTCATCAGACAGCAACAATCAAAGCTAAAATTAAAAATATTTTCGCCTGCCTCTTTTGCAACATTTGCAAAAAGTATATGATGACACAAATAGTTCAAGCTTCCCATTAAATACCATTATGCTTGCTCCAAATGATCCGATGAAACCGTGAGAGAGATTTATTCTCAGTGAGGAGTAAAGTTAATGGAAGAAGTGTTTGTTGAGACTACATGATGAAAATGTACTGCACTCAGAGGTCACGTTGGCAGCTACTCAGATTCTTCCTTTCTTCTTGTGTGAATGTCCTGGCAGTTGAAATATTTTGCATATCAAAAGTAAATTCTATTACATTAAACAATGTGGACTGACTGTTGCAGTCCATTAGGCCAGAGAAAGAAAGTGTAAGTAATTTTATTTCTATACAATTCCTCTGGATTTATGCTAGCATTAATTAGATAGGATTTAGTCACTCGGGATACAGCCCAAATTTTGTTATGCATTAACATTTTTTCCAAGCCGCCAGTTTTACTCTTATTTGACTAGCTAAAAAATAGAAACGAACCCTTAATTTATTAAAATATAACCAAATACCCTTATCCTAGTACTTCTGAGGATCCTGTTTGTTTACTTAAAACCAAAGCAAGTTCTGTCAACACACCTACAGAGAGCTAAAGTTCATTTTTCTCTGCATAATTGTAAGAAAACAGGAGGAAGTTGCAGTGTTCTTTCATAGCCTCCTTTGCTGAACAGCATTTCTGATGCCACTGGATTGTGCTGTAGGATTCTAAGGAAATTCCTCCTCAGCACTCAGGATAACTTGTGGACTTATTAAAGAGAGTTGGTATGGCTCAGTTTGGATCAGGCTCTGAACAGCCTGGGCTATGGAAGGTGTCCCTGCCCATGGCAAGGGGGTTGGAACAAAGTGATCTTTAAGGTCTTGTCCAAAACAAATCACTTTATGTTTCTTTGATTCAGTTGCCTGTAACCAGTACAAATATAAATAATAAAAGATTTCTTTATTTGAATTACTGGAAGAATCCATGGAATGGATTACAAATTTATAAATCTTCCTTCATTCATGGAGTACCTTGGAGTAAGTTAATACATCTAAGCATTCAAATAAGAGTTGTTAATCATAAATATTTGGGCTTCCAGTGTGTTACCAAACTCGGGGACACACTTTGCTAAATTCTGTCTCCTTGCAGGAGGCTAGAGATCTGTCTGAGGACGAAAATCACTATGTTAGATGTACAATGAAGAACTTCACTGAGAAAGAAGATGAAATTATTTTCCTGCACCACAAGGCTATAGGCTTTACACGCTAACCAAACTCAGTCCTAGGTCATAGAGCTACCAATGCAGCTCTTGTAACAGGTAGAGATAACCGTGCTGAACATCAGTGCTGCTTTGGAATGGTGGCTGTTGTGTCTGTGTTTCAGCGACCACAGAAACCACTCTAACCTGCTGCAGCATTCATATGTATTTAATAAGATTGTTTTGAGATCTGTAATATTGTAAAGACACTGCAGGAATACAAAGAGCAAAAAGAAGAGTACTGTGGAGTCCAGTCAGCATAGATGTTAACCTTCCCAAGGTCTTTCCAAAACTAAATAGACTCTAATAGACCTGTGAAAGAGATCCTGACAAACCTTGTCCCAGTTTTTATATATTGCCAGCTAGAATGTGCAATTCTGCTACAAATTCCTTCTGCATCTCCTTTGAATGTGGTACAAAATCTTTTGCTACACATCACAGAAATGTGTGTCATTCTGAATGTCGAATCCTTTATGATATTTTTGTTATGATAGAACCCCTGTTGCTGATTATTTTATAATTGAATGGTCTCTACACGAGAAAGGAAAAGGAGAATTGATTGTCTTAATCCAGAATAAGATAAATACACAAGTGATAATTTATAATGAAAAATTACACTGCAACAATCTGCAATGTATAAAATCAAATGTTTTTCCTTTATTCTCAGCCATCTACAGTTACTCTTACAAAGTAAGGCATATCAGTGGTTAAGATTTAACAAGTGTATAAACCCCTCCAACTTTTTTCTTTGTTTTAGGAAATCAGGTGGCCACAAAAGTAACTGCAAGAAGTCAAAAAATTCGTCCCCACCTCTTTTTATAGTTTTGTGTCTTGGACAATACCAGTCTCTTGTCAGTCTTTTCCTTTTTATCTCTTCTTAAATCTTTGTCCTTCAATTCCATTGCAGTTTGTTGTCTCATCTCATAATCAGCTCTCCCTGTTCAGTTGCTCTTCCCAAGTGTCTTTATGTTTTATCTTTTTCTGATCTGTCCTGCTGTTCTACTCCTTTGTGGTGTCTAATGGAATGTACAGCAGAACATCCTTTGTCAATTTTTAATTTGATTCTTATCTAATTATGGATATTTTATTTTCAAATTTTACACAGAAACATGTTTGGTTGGCTGTGTTTTATGAACTGAAAGAAATAAATTCACTTTGCAGCGTGCTGTGTGAGCAGAACAAAGGAACAGTTGCAAAGATAAATGCACCAAAGGCTCTTCATAAAGCGCTGCTTTTAAAGTCAGTTTCTCCGGCGCCCAACAGGACATCCGAACTCAATCAAAACACGTGTCAGGCTGCACGGCTGACATTTCAGCACTAGAAAGAGCTCACTCTGGTTCTAACTCACAGAAAATGGATTATGCCATGTCACCGCTGGAACGTGGAGCTGAGTGAGAGTTTGATTACATCCTGTAATAAATCTGGTAGCGAACTGACTTTCAAAGTCAATCCTGACGTGCAAATTAGTAATTCTCAGCCGAAGGCATGGGGGCTGCTGCCATAGAAAGGGGGAGTTTCTTAACTTTCTCCTTAACATAAGGAAGTTCTCCTTTCTTACACATAAAACTGTTAGAAACAAGATGATTCCATTAGTTGAAATTACCCTTTTTTCTGTGAAAGGCAGTAAATGCTACCTTGTGAGTAAATCACATTGGAGGTAGAAGAGAAGTTCTTCTTGGTGGAAGCACTTGTTTGAAACTTAATTCTTTAAGTTTAGTCTTTAGATGTAACTGTTTATAATGTTATATCCTGGTTTTATCATCCTGGTTTTGTCTCCTCACTGTTTTCTCCTCCATCTTCCCCTATGTGTGCACACACACATACACACTTGCAGTGACAGAAACATGCAGCTCCTACTGGGCAGGGGCTGCTTAAACCAGTTGTTAACGAGGGATTAAGTCACAAATCAGAAAATAAAAGTCGAGGGAAGAGATAAATTCTTGTTCTGGAGAACTAGAAACCCAAGCAAACAAAATTCTCCAGGTAGCGAGTCCACCTACACAGATTTCGAGTGTCTTTTTGGAAGGTTACCTTATAAATGTGAAGTGCCTTTAGAATAAGATGTGTCAGCTGTTGTGACTCAGGAAAAGCATGGTCTTTGTCTGAACAAAATATTTGTAAACTATAAGCCCCCTTAAAGCCTGGGTGATCAAGACAACCTTTAGATTCCACTCAGCTTGGAATGAAAGATAAAGCTACCAGCACTTCTCCCAGTGCAGAATTTAAAAAATACCCAGCCCTGCATTAGAAGGTTCACTAAGAAAAAAAAAACTTTTTTTCTTTATACCAATGCTTGTTTATGATTAGTCAAGCTATGATTTATATTTACTTCAGTGACAGCTATTTGAATCATCCTATTATCCTACAAAGAGGTTTAAAATGCTCTAATACAATATTTTGGAATTGCTTAAATGGTGCGTTACAGATGGTAATTTCGGAGGGAATGTTTTCAGTGCACCTCCATTAACATTTAGATTTAAAATGTGCAGGATGCAAGATTTTATGCCATTTAAAGGAGTATAAAATAAGATAACTAGTGAACTTATACAATTCTTCTTCATTTTACAACCAGGCTTGAATCTGATCTTTCTGAAAAGCATAAAGTGCAAAAATTTTCATTTTTGAGCAGTAAAGCAGTAAGCACAGTTCTTTCAGTTTACAGTGAGAAACGACAGCTCTCATCCTTCACATGATAACAAAAACTTGCTTCCTGTACTTAATTTTGGATAATATATTTATGGCCAGTAGACATGAGAATTTTTTCATGTCTCCAAATCTTTGTCACCTTTCAGACATTTGTATTTGGACACTACTTGCTTGACATTAGGAAAAAAAAAGTATTAACTGATTCTGTACATCTTAGCTCTTTTTTAAAATTTGATTTGAACATCCTGGGATTTCCTCTAGTCCCTAACCTCTTCATTTTTGAGCAAACCCATGAAAAAAAAAAGTGTCACACATACAGAGCTCCATCTGATGACCATCAAAGACATGATATATATTTAATAATTAGTGCCTGCTTTGACATAGAGCTGCTTGAAAGTCAAGTTTTCATTAAGATTTACTTACAATTTAAATGCAATGAAATGCCCTCCCACCCCCCAGTATTTTTCCACCTTTTTAACTCTCTCTGCTTACCTGTTGTATATGATGAAGACGAAGAAGAGAATCATTGGTAAAGGCAACCCTGGACACCTTACTGGTGTTTGTGTAACTCTTAGTGTGAGGATTCTGTTTTGACTGCTCTAATGAATTCAGTGCTTTTGAATAGCTCTCATTTGTCCACAGGGAGCAGTTAAGTATGTACTGTAGGCCTGACTCAGAATTCCTATAACCGCAAAATTATTTTGTTCTGGTATGGCTCAGCATGATTGTTCAACGTGGTTGAAATAACTGAGCATTGCTTTGTTTTTCAGTCTCTAGAGGGAAGAATAAGAAGACTGCATTTGGCACTTCACTGTGGATGCAGTTATTCAACAAGCTCCAGACAAAAAAAACCCTGGTTTTTTCCCCCGCAAAAAAAATCCGAAGTGGATATGTGTTTTCATTATTTTATTAGTATTAATGCTGTTATTAATATTTAAAATATCTTCATGAACTATACTGCTTTTTAGTATAGTAGAAGAACGGTGAATGCAAATATCTGGGGTCTTGGAGAACATTAATAACCATTGTCATGCAGCATATGACACAACAAAGAATTAATATTGATAGAGTCAGCCACATCAAACATGGAGCATGTTAGTGGATTCCCCTCTGGATCCAGTAAATGAGTGCACAGGAATAAAGGACTCTGGGAGATACACGGAGGACCATGGCAAGAGAAGCCT
The DNA here is from genome assembly GCA_013397955.1 of Grantiella picta. Classification (NCBI taxonomy): domain Eukaryota; kingdom Metazoa; phylum Chordata; class Aves; order Passeriformes; family Meliphagidae; genus Grantiella; species Grantiella picta. The sequence continues at coordinate 465,707 of VZRM01005248.1, forward strand.
GAGCCTGTGCATGGAGCTGTGCAGAAGCGCTAACAAATATAAATGAAATTTCTGTTACTTGCTGCATGAGCTCACCTGTCTCAGGAGAAACCTCAGAAGATTTTTATGTCACTTGGAGTGCGTTTATCCGTACTAATTCAGAGAAAGAACCCATAGGCATCTCCATAAGTTTCATACCAGTAACTGCCTAACCTATTCAAACTAAATAAATTATTTCCTGTAGGAATGTGAGAAATATTCTGGGAATTTAATGATTAGCTGCAGAAGAAACAATGAAGAACTGAATTCTAGTTTATTTGAAAACCTTTCGATTTATTTCAAAGTAAAAGCACTTCCCATTTCTATTTACATTTTCTGTTTACAATTTTAGCGTGCTCAGAAAAGCGTGCTCTTTTCTGTTAACATAACATTTTGAAGTCAGACAAAAGTAATTCAGACACTTCTTTGTAGACCTGAGGTCAGTTGTGTGTGTGGTAGAAATGTTTGGTTTCCAACAGAGAACTTAACAACAGCACTTCCCAACATCTTCCTTCTTTATTTCACTCTGGGGCTTCAAATAAGTGGCCTCTTCATCATATTCACAGGAAGAAGTTTGTCAGGTCAGGATCTCTGTGATATCTGCTTTCCTTCCTCAGTACATTCTATGCTTTATACAAAATACTTTCAGGGACCCATGGCGCCCTACTTTATCCCATTTTAATTTTTTTTTTTTACTAAGCATCCCCATAATAATTTTTATTTCAGTCTCTGGGGGGTTTTATTGTTGGGCCTCTTTTTTTTGCCCCCTTCAAAATCTGGGAAAGGCTTTTAATATTAGGATTTTAAACCCCTCTTTTTCCAAAGGAAAATTGGCAGAAAAAGCATTCTGTGGAGACCTCATCCACAGTTTAATTTTGTCTTGGGCATATTAAGATTTGATGACTAGAGCCTTACAATTAACTGAAGTCAGGAATTAAACGGAGTAGAATCACTGTAGGCATCCTAAATATTCAGTGAACAGAAAGAAGGGAAATAGACGAGCACGATTTTCCCCTGTGGTAGGAGGATTAGGAATGGGGCTAGTCTTCTATCTTCAGTGCTTCTTCAGTGCTTCACAGAAATTGCTAGAATCAGGTGTATTTAATCTGGTCCATTTAATCTGCTCCAATACTGCCAGAAATATTCCTGTATTACTACCATGGATAACTGGTTTCACTGCTAGAAAATTGTGAATTCTCTCTGCATTAAGCAGTCCATTTCTATGAGAAGTTATGATTTGCTGTGCTAGGCAAAACGGATGCCGTTTTCTTTTAAGCTGAATATATTATGGGTAATTAAACCACTGAATGTTAATTTGCTATAACATGAAGTGAACTTGATAATAAAAGAACCCATTTATTTCAAAGTCTGTAATTCTAAAGAAGGAATGAAGTATGCTTTTAATACAAAACAATATTTCAATTAAAGTGCTCAATCACTGTAGTCATGCACCTCTTAAAAATTCTAAGCATTTTAGTATGGATTGTGTTTGTACCCATTTTTTTACCCCCTGTGTGGTCTTTTCTCCCTTTTTCAGCATCAGTGGTGCCTTTTCCTGGTTTCTGATGTTCATAATGTCCATGCACAGAATTCTGGATGAGGTCAGCTGACAAATGTCCCATAGTCACCCAGCACAGCCTCTCTCCCTTTTTCAGCTCACGTGGAGCAGAAACCACTGCAGAAGGGGAGGAGGATTGAGAATCCATCCTGGTGTTGCAAGCAGAGTGGGATTGGCATTGCCAACCCAGCTAAAGCAACTAGGGCAGAGATGGGTGTAGGAACAATCCACAAGGTCTGTGCTGGGTTTGGATGTTAGCATCCTATGACCAGATATGAACTTGAGCAATATATGTTAAATTAGCTTATAACCACTCTGTGTTTAAGAGAAGGTCGGGAAGCATTTAAGTAGAGGGCATATTTGTACAGGGTCACACTACTGAAATATTTACCTTTTTTTTTGTCAATATTCCAAATTAAGTAGCAAATTTTATTCCAGGACCATTTAATAATTGCTTCTAACAAAAATGCATTTTACATGGTAATTATTTTTGAACTGCTGTAGGTGTAACTGTTAATGAAACTGAGTCTTTTGTCTCTGCAGCCGCCTTCTTCCTGCCTCCCCAAGAGTTTGCTACTTAAGAGCTTGCCAACTCAAACAAATTTAATTGCAGTGCCTTTTCCTTTCTAATTTCATGCTAAGCATAGGTTCACAAGACAGTACAGAGATGTAAGACAAGAATTCCTCTCTCTGATTCCCTCTGTGACTTGAGGGAAATGTTGTAACCCTGAGTTCCACTTTGCACCCAGGCAATGACAACGGTGTTGCCCACCTGTCTTTCAGAACTGTAAAGTGAAGCAATTAGGTGTTGATGTAGTTTTTTTCAGTTTGGAAAATTTGGGATTAATTCTATCCCCTTTACTACTCTTGATGCTCTCTGTGCTTTGCAGGCACTCCCACTTAAAGAACAGGGAGTACACATGCGAAAAGTTCTCCAAATGGAACTTGTTTTATTAATAAAACTACACTTGGTCTTGCTAAAAGAAAGGAAATTGCAACTGCTTGGACTTGAACCTTTATAGTCTCCTTGTAATTTTGAACAAGGCTCCTGAGAGAATCAGAAGTTTTACATGGCAGATTGGCTCTTGAAATATGCAGAACATAGGAATCCAGAATGCCCAGTGTGAGCATTCCAAACCAAGAAGCTGAAACATGTAATTTTCATATCCCACTTTTCCCTGGCATTGCAGAGCATTGCCAAATCTGCAGCCTCAGGCATCCTCTACTCCAGAGCATTGACTGGGAGCATCACCACTTGCATCCTCTCACTCTCTAGGTACTCAATTGCAGCAGTGGTCTGGTGGGAATTTGCCATTGCAATGCAGCTTTGTCAGCCTTTCCACTCAGTCTACAGTGAACAAACACGCCTGTGCTGCAATATGAACACAAACCCTCCCAAAAGATGTGCATTGTAACCTTTTTTCTCTATTTGTACTGCTGTTCGATACACAGAGCTGCGTCAGCAGCCAGCATATGGTGTGTGTGTCCTGTGGCTTAGTTGGTCAGACAGAAAAAAACTGCTCTGATCTCATTCCCAGCTGTTGTATAAATTGGCTGCTCCTGGAATCTAATGGGGCTGGTTTATGTTTCATATAATTTAATGTACTGGAATTACTACCAGAAATAACTATGTTAAATAACTCGAAATTATTAATTCTTCCTTCTGTGGAAGTCACACAAGAGTTTAATTCCCTGAGTTTATGGCCATTGAATGTATCAAGTGCACAAAAGCTTTGATTCCTAGCTACTCTTAAAGTATGACTGAAAGTTTGGAACATGAATGTTGAAACAGACTCTTGGGATGCCTGATACCTGAGTGTTTAGGGCTGTGATGAGACACAAAACTCTCTATATGATATAAAGTTATCTCCTTGCAAACTCTAAAGAGAAGTGAAAGCTGATAACCCTAAACCAATAAAACTTACATTCTAGTTATCAAGCTATACCCATCAGGGATAGCCATGCTTACAAAATGCTGAGAGACTTTCAGTTTCCTGACCAGCAATATCGAATTATAATTGAGCTAATAGAATAATCCATTCAGTAAAAACAATAAGGAAAATAAGATAAAGTTCTACCCCTCTCATTTTTTCCTAAAATATCCCTTGAGTCTTCTACAAACAGATTTCTGTGCTGTTCATATTGAGTCTCCTGAAGTTCCCGACAGCTTTCAAACCGCTTTTCACCTCTTGTGGAATAAATAAGTTTGTCCTCACAGGCTCATTCCCATGCCACAGACTGGCTGTGGAAATGACTGTGCTGCAGACCTGGCTCAGCAGACCACAGCAGCTACCTGGGTGCACACACAGCAGTCCAATTCCTTCTGGAATTTTCCCTTCTGCAGATTGTGCTTTTCTCCTGTCCCCTCAAATCCCACACACGCTGAACAGTGCAAATCATGACACTGGTCATTGAAAGTACTGTTGTTTGTTCTGCCTGACTGAATCGGAATTCTCAGCAAAAGCAAACCTCTCTACCAAAATACCAAACAATTATTTTTATCTAAAAGCATCACGGTGTCACTCTCAAATCAACTAATTTATACAATGTTTTCTGAAGTTATGGCTAAACTTTCAACATTTTACAGAGTGTTTGAATGTATCTGCCTGGGGAGACCTTATGGCAGCCTCATGGCTCCTAAAGGGGCCCTACAAGAAAGCTGGAGAGGGACTTTGGACAAGGGCATGTAGGGATAGCACTTTAAAGTGAAAGAGGGGAGATTTAGATTAGATACCAGGAATAGATTCTTTACTGTGAGGGTGTTGAGTCCCTGGAACACATGGCTCAGGGAAGTTATGGATGTCCATCCCTGAGAGCTGCAGGTTGGTCTAGAGGGAGCTGTCCCTGTCCATGGCAGGGGGTTTGGAACTAGATCATCTTTAAGGCCCCTTGCAACCCAAACCATTCTTTGATTCCATGGTTCTGTAAACATCCCTTGTGAAAAAGGGAAAATAACAGGCAATACTTTATTTCACTGGGCTCTTCAGACCTAAGTTGCAACAGGAAATCAACCGCAAGCAACAGAAAATTAAAACAAAATTTAAGGTTAAGAACCACCCCCCACTGAAAACCAGAATTATTTCTATATTAATTTCTCTATTTAAAGCATGTGCTATTTTGGGAGAAGGTAATTGGACGGAACATTATGCATCTGATAAAATTATTCAGGTTGGCAAATAATTATGCTTAAGACATTTTATTGGTCTGCCCTTAACAACCACCATGTGAAAATTTACTTTTCTTCCTTGCCTGCATGGAAGAGACATGAATATTAAACTCTGACATTTTGAACTGTCCTTTAAGCATCTGAATTTTCTTAAGCAGATGGGACAAATACCTTCCTTTGTTCTGCAGCCTCTGAGGGCACAAGTGGAACTTCAGCATTCTGTGGGTAAAACTTAGAGCTGATGAACACGAGATGATATTCAGGTGATTAACCCAAGAATTAATACAATTATCATAGGAAAGTAAGTTATACCGAGCCTTACTAAAAGGACTTGTGCATCGTTGAACACAGGTTAAGATTTGCTGAGCTGTAAGACACATAACTAATGAAATGAAGCTTAGAATGGAAATATAACAATTCACATATGGATGTTGGTAATGTCTCTGAAATCAGACTAACTCGGGGACAAAGGCAGGTGAGGAGGAAAAAATCTTCCTTAAAAGAGATTCAAAGTGTGAGCTTTTTTTGCTATGGAAAGCAGGTGACAAGATAGATATCTGAAAATCTCTCTGTGAACTAGTGAGGAAATCCAAAGAAAGCAGAATTCCTGAGAACTTGGAATTTCCTGTTCCACAACATAAAGAGAAGACTTTCCACACAAGAAAAGCTCAAAAATTTGCAATAAGGAGACTAACATTTTTCCCCATGAAAAGAAAAATAGATGGTGGAATAATGAGTTTGTGCCTGATTAGGCCAGGGACTTAGATATCCAGTCCTTTCCTTACAGTTCTGTTAAGCAGAAACAGAAGAAACAAGATACAAAAGTGATAAATTACACCTATACCTATTCCTGGTGTTCTTAGAGCCTTTTCTGGAAAATACGAAATCACAGGAGCCTTGGTTCTGAGTCCCAAATGCAGTTTTTAGCTCCTAGTTATAGAGGCAGAAGCCAGGTTGTGAACATATGGAATAGATCCTGTTCTCCTCAGAGTCCACTGCCCTTGGGGTCTTTTGGGAGAGGTCCCACTGCAAAGAGCAGGTAGGACATTGCTGCAGGAGGGCTAAAGCATTAACTCCTTCATTAGCAATCAGCTCATTTTCCATTGCATTTGGGGGTTATGTGAGCTCTGGCCCTTTGCAAGAGGAGCAAGAGGCAAAGCAACTCCGTGTCATGGCACTCTCCTGGCAAACTTGCTGCCTGCAGCCTTCAAAAAAATCCAGAAGGTTAATCAGACCTCCTTAGCAGCTGATTTAAACCCATATATACATTCCGCTGTACAGACTTAACTAGATCAATTACAGAAACAACCACAATAACCATGACAATTCGCCTGCCTTTTTGAAAGGGGAATCACAAGAGGGTGATTCATTTGCTTTGAAATGCTTGAAGATAATCGCTAGTTGCTTACAATGACATTGTTTGCTTAAATTCTTGGCTATTTCTTTCTGAGCCTATTATTTTAAGTGAATATTGTTCTGTCAGCTGATAATCTTTAACAACATAGGCTGGGCAGATCAGGCTACTCTCCTGTCAAGCATAGGTATGCCTGTGAGGAATTTCAAAATTAGCGATCTCTGTGGAGAATGAAATCCTCAAAATCATGAGGTCTGGACTTGACTAATTTAATTTAAGTGTGTGATTTTGTTCTTGTGGTGAATCAACACATTAAATCAAAGCTTTTTCATTATTTCAAGAGCAGCAATCATTACACTGGCATCTTTGTGAGTCACGGGTTTTCCTATTAAAAAGCCTCATTTGAACTGGCTTTATTTTTTTAAATATTAAAATAAGTATTCTCACTAAGTAGATGTAGAACTATATCCTGGTTTGCAAAAAGCAGCTGTATTCTGTTCATGTATCATTGGCCCAGTTTTTAAACTGCTGTAAGTTGGCATTAGCCCACTGGATCAGGCAGTTGAGATCTGTCATGGTAATTTGAGGTTTTCAGCTATTTCTGCTGTATTAAAATTATCTAAACTTCTGTTGCCATGTCAAAAAGCAAGAGGCTTCCTGCTTCTCTAACTACTCTTAAGGAGTTATTTAGATCATGTCACTCACAGAAATAAAGAATTATCCATGATAATTCTTCTGCGCTGGCACAGATTTATTTTTTCCCTAATGGGAATCAGACAAAACAATATTGAAAACGGCAGTCACAGGGAGCAGATGCTAGAGAATGACTAGCCACAAATACATTTCACAAGATCTCTCATCTTGATCTGAAAGCCTTGCACACTCATGGTTCAGCTGAATATCGGTTTGTCTCCTCCTTTAAAGCTCAGGTGTATGTTTTCATTTGGAAGTAATGGAATTGCAGCACTGTTTTCTTCCAACTGATGATAAATTTCAGACATTTCAGGTAGAGATACAAACAGATGGACTAGCCTCATGTCCTAGCAGTGGTGTGTCCTGCTACCCAAGTTCTCCTCTCAGGGTAAAATTCAGCCTTGTGCAGCCTTCCACCTCCTCTCAGGGTGAAATTCAGACTGGCCAGGTAGCCTGGAGCTTTCAGCTGAGCCAAGAACAAGAGCCTTTTTCTGACTCCCCGTGCGGCAGGCTGTATGTTACCTGGCTTCACCTCCTTGTCCCAAACTAACTTGCATTTAAAAGTATGTTATCCTGAGCAGTCCCATCAAGGGCAGAGCATCAGACAGATGGCAGTCTGGCCCTCAGAGACTAGGGTATAGTATAGATGGAGAGAGAAAAAGCAAACAAATGAAGATAAAAACGCTACAGGGTGGAACTGGCTATTACAAAACTGTGTGGTACCTTTTACAATGGCCCTTGATCCTTTCTCCAGTATGTATATTATAGGCTTATAACAATTTTCTAACATTCTGCACAAATTCTGTCTGATGTGGGTATTTTTGTTGTCAAAAGCATCGTTTCTTTCTTTAACCTTATTCCTACCTTGTACTTAATTTCTTTCTTTTTTGTGTCCCCTTCTATGTGCAAGTTTTGAAGAACACCTTGAGCTATAACTGAAGTTCATTCCAGATCTCCAGGGCCTGGCCACACTCTTAATGAAACAAAATTGCTGTTGGTGGAACATGTGAAATGAATTGGAATAATTTAGTCTCCCCAGTGCCTGAGTGTATGTTTCAGCAGACATTTAAATTGTCCCAAAAGGCAGAGTAGATGTTTATCCGTATGGGTTGCACTGGGAGTAAAGCACCCCATGCTCTGCTAGTAACTGCCTTTTGATGAACACATAATTCACATCAACTGTATCCCTACTCTTTGAGCAAATCCTATGTACTAGACAATAAAACCCTGTTGTTTAGACAGCCTGTTTAACCTTGGCTCTTGGTTTCATGGGCTGTTAGGTTCCTAGGTAATGATTGCAATTCTTCATCTACTAGAGCTCGTGATGTTGTAAATACATGTGAGTTAATAAGTCACTATTTCCCCCTTTTTTCCCTCCTTTCTAGTGCCTGGTACAGACAACAGCAATGGCTCTTTTCTGAGTCTGTATGTAGCATTGTGTCATATCTCTCTTGCATGTACTTTAGCACAGCAGTGAGTAGAGGGGAACTGGGGGGGATTTTAATAAGTGTTTAATTGATGAGTGACAATCAGACAGTTTAATTCCTTTTAAAAAATGATGGAAGAAATAAAAACTCTAACAATGGTGTTAAAAAACTTTTTCTTGCTGTGTGGTACATTTATTTTCAGTACAAGTATGTGAAAGCTGCTTCACTTTTCTGATATGTAATCCTAAGATAAAACCAAAATGAAGCTCTGATATTTTGGAAGAAGGCAGCAATTTTGTTTAAGGCACATGTCTGGGGTTTGGAAAGCCCACTTTCAATTATCAGTTTTGCCATAGTCTTTTGATTGAACAATTTATCTGCCTTCAGCTCCTTGTGGGCTAGGCATGATGGACGTTTCTTTTCTTCTACCCAATATTTTTCTTATTACTTAGATTCTGACTATCCTGCAGTCAAATATGTATGTGATTAGAGGAATGGGAATTAGCTCTTTATTGGAGACTTTATGAACTGTAGTTGTAATAGCTCGGAAAGGTGAATAAATTATTATTTAAAAAATCATTAATTATTAGGAAGACATGACCATTTCTGCAATGAGATATGCTGGCCTTTTAAATTGAATAAGGGAGGTTCTCAGGGTTATGTTACTCCACATCTTTCATGTTCTGGCAAGAACCAGGAAAACTGCTAAGCCTGAGGAAACTGTTTCATAGAAAAAGTACAGTTAAATAAATCCATATTGCTTGACACTGACACCAAAATATTATAGAGGGGCAAGGCAATGCCTGGCAGAAAAGAGTGATGGGGCAGCTAAGACCTGTAGCTTATCCCAGGTGAAGCACACTGGTGAAAGAACATGGGCACCAAATACTTTATATTTCCCTGGAGTAGAGGAATCCGAGCATGTTTATATTCATTTCTAAAAAAAAAATCTGGAATCTTCATGTGGTTAGCTGAAACTCCAGGAGGCTCTCTTTTTACTTTGGCTCTTAGAATAATATTTTTCAGGCTTTTGATTTATACTGTAACTATGTTCTGGGGCGAGTTCAGTATTCTAAGAGTAGAAGCCTGGTCTTGCACTGCTGTCTTTGCTTCAGCTATGAAAAATATTCAGATTCCTGCTTTTCCATCAGTGGTCTAAATGCATGTACTTTCACCATACTTAGCCCCATCTCACCTGCCACCATTGATAATTACACATTGTGGAGACAATGTAATCTTCTGTTTGCATATTTATGTTTTAGAAGTAATAACTTCTATCAGCCTGATGTATGCCAGTTAGTGACAGCCCTGATAGAGCTTTATTTTGTTAAGACAGGAAAAATTATCATACACAAGGATTATTATCATCCTCTCTTTTGTCATGAGTCTCTTCTAAGAAAAACCACTTTATTTAGATATCTAAATATCAGTCCTGAAACAAGCTGCCCAAACAGCATGCTTGGTAATTCCTGTGCCTAAAAAATGGATCCCCATGAGAACACAGAGTTGACAGCAGGCACTTGTGCCTCTAGAAGAAGATACAAAATGTACCTGAGAGAGGGAGCAACCTTTTTGTGTGCTGATGTGCTTCCATCTCTGTTTTTGTCCAAACCTTTGCATAATCTGAAATTTCAGCACAGCATGTCTGCCAAAAAAGGTCAAACTTGCTCATGTGCTAAGAAAATTGGGCAATAATGTGAAACAGAGACACTGAGCAGCTCTTTCTGTAGTAGATTACAATACACTTATGGGGTCTAAATTCCTGGGCCTCAATTCCCATCAATCTCACAAATATGAACTAAATGACATAAAGTTATACTTCATGCAACCTTTTGAAAGGAAAACTCGGGTGAATACTAGAGCTTCTTGCAGTGAAATATTGCTTAAGCCACACAGTCTTTTAAAAGCACATATTATCAGATACTTGATCATGTTAAGAGTCTTGAAGAGAGGCCAAAGGCACTCGATGTCTAAACAAGGTCAGTTTTGGACAATATTCCCCATTAACGAGCCAAGAGAGCAGCAAAATGGCTCTGCCTGTTAGCTGCCAGCACAGTAAACACTCACCTGCCCCTGTGCCTGCAGCCCAAGGGGACAGCAGCCTGGCAACGATGGGAATGGTGACCTGCTTGGATCACTACATATATAAAATAGCCATCTTGTGGAACTGCGATAGTAAATATACATTTGCACTTACAGAACTTTTTTTTTTTGCTGGTTGAACAAAGGGATATAGTTCACAACAGGGTGAATTGGAAGAAAATTACTCTCTTTTATCTACAGGAAATTTAGATACTGAAGAATGCTTTTGTGCAGAGTATCAACATTATAGTTCTGGCAGAGATAAACAGCAGGACAAGTTGTCTCCTATTATTCATATTATTTACATTTAGAGCACAAAAAAAGGAAGGGGCTTTTCTGTCTTACAAACTCACTGTATCTGAATATATGACATATACACAGGCTTGTAAAAATATACATGTAAATATATACACCTATACGAAAGAGAGACTTTAATTTTTTCCCCCTACTGCTACAGTCAGTAAAAAAAAAGAGGTGTTTCAGTACCATTATATGACAGAAACATCAAAACTGAGTAAGTATAAAAAAGTTCTCATGCACAGAGTAAATGACGCAGGATCCCACTCCAAAATAAGCTCTTGTTTGGCTCTTGAAAAATGGTGGGTTTTTTTTGGTGTTTTTTTTTTTTGTTTGTTTGGTTGGTTGGTTGGTTGGTTTTTTGAAGAGACAAGGAGGCAAGGGGTGCAAGAAGTTCATTATTGTTACAGATAGGATATCGTGGTAGACTTCTGATCACATTCACAATTCATCACCTTGAGATAAATTGTTTGCAAGAATGAGCCATCCTAGAATTGATCATGTAACAAACACTTGTTCTTTTCCTTCAAAGCAGGCCTGAAATATGATGGTGTTTATATGGAGTGCTATGTATGTGAATACTGAATTATTAGTTGTAACAATGAGTTAGCGTTGATTGCATTTTTTGAGTGTTTTCTCATAAAAGGATTTGGTTATTTCACATATTGAGGATTTCAGTTGTACGCTATTAAAAACAGCTGCAGCCTATTACCCTGGGATGACAGCCACAGCCAACAAGTGGCAGGAGACTTGTGACACATTTACCACAGAGGGAAGATTGAATGTCTTCAGTAATAAAAACAACTCACGGAGTTGAAACCAAAAACAAACAGAAACAAAAACAAAAACAAACAAAAAAACCCCACAAAAACCTCAAACAAAAAAAACCCCAAAACCAACGAAACAAAAAAAACTAACCAAAACCAACCAACCAACCAAACCCGAAAAACACAAACAAAAAAACCAAACCAAACAAAAAAACCCCGACCAACCAACCAAAAACAAAACAAAACAAAACAACCAAACAAAACCCAAAAAACACGCTTCTCAGAGAAACATCTTTTTTTTTTTCCCCATGAGACTTAGGAATTACAAGAAATCATGAACTAGATCTGTAAAAGGTCACACTTAATTTGCTTTCACTGTTATGCAAAGGTATGACCTTGTGTTTTTAGAGCAGTTCATCGGTCTCCAGAGATAGATTAAATAAAGAGGAAACTTACCTCTGGCAGCTAAATCAAGCAGTTTAGATTTTAGACCATCAGCTCCAGCACACTTAACAAGATTAATACGCAGGGACTCCTCCCATGTCTATTCAGAGAGAAGGAAGAAAAGGGCAAATGAGGGAACGAACTAAAATCATTAGGGCCTGCAAGAATGAAAGGCAAGCATTCCTAGTAAACAAGTATTTATTAGCACACAAGGCTGGTTTTAGGATTAGTGAAATGATGCCTTCATTAGCAATGGCAGAAATATTTTTGGAAAGACCAATTTCTGCATGCTTGCCTGCCACCCACCAGACCAATCTCCAATTCCTGGCCTTCACATTTCCCTGTGAAGGTTTAGGGACTTTCCTCTCCCAGCAGCTGGAAATTATCTTGTCTCTCAGTACATCTTACAGCACTTTTACTTTGATCTGAGGACAATCGATAATAAGAGACTATGCTTGACAAAAGCCTTGTCTTTCCATGCCTGGTCCCAGATGATGTTTTACAAACAACTTAGCCAGTTTCTGCAGCAACCACTATATATTGATTTCTAAAGTACTCTGTGAGTATATCAGCGGATTTGAGAAATGTGGACCTCAGTCAGGGCAAAGATTAGGAATTTATAAAAAGAAAGGAAAAAGAAATCTTTTAAAAACTGACTGCAAATGAGAAAAGAGCTCACAGTACAAAGGTCAAGTGGACGGGAAACATGCTTCTTTTCAGACAGAGGTACAAACAGCAGGTTGGATATCATACACATGGGATAAAAACCAAAAAATCCAGCTTATAGTGAAATGCTTGGGCTGAAGTTTAGCGAAGGTGAGACAAAGTCTCACTGTATTTAAAGGTAATACAGGCTTTAGTTCTGAAAATTTTTTGGGGGAAGGGTCATAAGTCCAAAGTTCATGGTATGTGTGTTCATATTGAGAATGGGACTGGTGAAAGCACACATGTCCTGTAAAAACAGAAAAAAAGCCCTTCAAGGTCAGAGCAACAGTCCACTTAACCCAGGAATTTGTCTCCAACAAATAGCAAGAGAAGGCTTTTTGTTCCTGTCATTCTCTTCTAGCATCCGTAAGTGTTTTAATAGGGATTTTTGAGAATGCAGTGCTGTATAATCCTTTTCATGTCTTTTCGCAGACTTGATGTCCATGAATTTGTCTAATCCTTCCTTGAATCTTCTGACAAAAATATCTCTATCTGCAACCCCCTGTGGCAGTATATTCCAGGAAATCCCTATTTTCTCTGCAAAAAGAAAGTACTTAATTTGGTGGTTTAAACTAATCTTTTACTACTTTCATCAAGTTACCACAATAATACCTTAGCTGTGGTATTGAAAGGTTCAGTGAGCAAGAGTTCCATGTTCACTTTGAAACCTAAAGCTGGGAATTCATTCTTTATGGCAAAAAGGACAAAACCCCCTTTTTGACTTCATCATAGGCTCAGACAGCTGAGAAAATGACTGTGGACACTCACAAGGAATTAATAAGAGAAACACTTTCGGAGTGCTTCAGGATTTATAACTCAGAAGTACCTAATGCAGCTGGAAAAGTGATTGTCAAGATAATAGGAAAGTAAAACTTGTCACTTTCTCTCAGTTTGGGAGGAGAGCTAGATTGAATCTAGATCATGTGCCTTTGGTAAAAGACAGCCACAGTACCAGGGGTGTGCAGAGATTCAGATTTGGGTTTTCAGTTTGAAAACGCAGCAAATACTGAAACCACAAAGATGTCTGAGACCTTTCAATACCTCAGAGGAAAAAAATAATAATGTAGTATGAGAGGACACAGTAGGTGTACAGAGCACAAATAACCACCATTGCTTTGCTGGAATGTTTCAGTGTCCTGAAATACCCAGGTGTGGGGGAACAGACCTATCCTGAGGAGCAAAGCTGGGAATATTGACCAAAATACATGTGATGTAATCACTGTAGTTGTGCTAGCTCAATACAGGAATACATCTACCCTCTCTCTGATCTCATTTTGAATATATAACTATGCATTTGAGGTGGTGACTGGTGACTCTTAGGCTGTGCTAGATTGGACGCCTGCTCAGCAGTACCAGCTGATGTGAACATCCTCCCATGTGTGTGGATAAGGCAACAAATGCTCTCTTATAGAAAAGGATTTGAACTAAATCCTGCCCCAATTTCCACTTGTGAGAGCAGAGTGGTGCAGATCGAATTCAGTTGGTGAGCAGCACCTGTTGCTAAGGGAGAGCCAGAAGGATGGAGTGGAGGAGATGAAGCAGGATATCAGTTTTCAATTCAGTCACACAAAGTAGGTCCCATCCCAGAGACACAAAATGGGTGTTTATTTCATTACAACCAGCTCAACTCACCACTAAGCCTCCTCCTGATACATTTTGTATCCTCACTTACTAAGGAAAATGTTGATTTTCCCTCTTAAATTCGCTGCAAGGGCAAAGCATTGCTTTCCAGTGTGAGAGAATACCTGATGTTCTGTCAATATAAATCAGGCAGAGCAGTACTTCCTTATATCTTTTGGGTTTGTTCAACTTCATAATGAAACTAGTTCTTTTTCAAAACAAGTCAGTGTGTGATTAGGTAATGGGCAATAAATTTATAGTTCTGTTGTCAGGAAAGTTTAAACATAATCATGTCTGAGGGGTTTTTTTAAGTGATTAATTTCTTCAAAATATTCCAGATCCAGTTATGTAATTTCCTACAAACACTGTTTTGTAACCATGGGTCTGATTCACCACTGCATCACTCCAGTTTTATACCAGCACCAGTCTGGCTGATTGATTTTCAGAAGGTTATATCAGCATAAAACTGCAGCAGTGGAGTTGTGAATCAGACTGAAACAGGGGCAGATACTCTAGGCAGAAAAATTCTTTAAAGAACCCCAATTGTTAGAAACCTTGACAAGGCCGTAGTGCACAGAGATGGTTTTGTGTGATCTCTGGCTGAGTGAAATCACTCCCCAGGTCCTGCAGCTCCACAGGTCCACTGAAGCTACAGCTGCAATTCCCAGCACATGAGATTCTCCCACCCACATCTCCTCCAACATGGCTCATTTTTAGCCTTTTGCCAGGAAGGGCTGAAAGAATGAATCCTAATGAGTGTTTTTTTTAAAAGGTTGTGAAAATTCAGAACGAACAGGCTAAACTATTTCAGCTGAGGGTCTAGCCTTTGCTAAAGGTTTTTAGACCTGCAGTGTCCAAATCAGAATCACTTTGCCAGCAAATGTGTGTAGTGTCATGGATGCCACTCCACTACATGGCAGTGACATCTTTTCCATCCTATCTCATGTATCAAGCTGGTCTGGGACTTTGGAGTTCACTTACTATTTCTGTGTATGCTGTGGTGGTTTGGGGTCAGGTTTTCCTGCCTGCTGTGCCTATGGGGCTGAGAGGGAACCCCCAATCTGTGGAATGCTGGGTTTTCCCCTTTTTCCCCCAGCTGGCTTCATTGTGGGATGTGCTCAGAGAACATGAGATCATGTGTTAGATTAAAATCACACTCCTTCTGTTGCAAACCTCTGCTCTGGAAAGATGGATTTAAAACGTGTCAGTGTGATCAATCAGATGCTTTTTAAAGAGTCTAAGACTGCAAGAACAGACAGAGGCAAGGAATCACTTATCTCTCAGGAATCAGACAGTGATTATAATTACATGTGGGTTTTTTTCCTGTGTACTAGGTTTGTTGATAAATATGCTTCACCTTTGTCGTTTCTAACACAAAGGATTAGTGGAGGATTACCACTCAAAAAAACCCCCACCAAAACCCACTAAAAAATGAAACCAACCAACCAAAAAACAAACAAACAAACAACAACACAAATTGAAAAGCCACTACCCCCAAAAATCCTTCTTCTCTCTGGATTCAAAAACATATAATACAAATAAAAATATTGGCCTCTCAGTCTATTTTTGCAATGTTCTTCTCTATTTCTTCACAAGAAAAAATCCTATGTTTCTAAATTTTCTGAGAGCTTTCAGCTGCTGGATATGTCAAGAGGAAACATTCTACCTTCATCCCAGTTTTGCCAACCAAGAGCTGATCCAGCAAATTATTATCCAGCTGATCCAGAGCACAGCAATCAGTATTAGTCACTGAGGGCAAGATACCTACTAAACAGTTTTCACTGTGAAAATATTTATCTGCTTTTGATTTGCTCACACTACATAGTGCATGCTTCCTGCTTAGTCATAACTCATTTCTTTGTGAATTCTTTGGTTGTTTAAAAGGTTCAGTGAAAGGTTTCCTTTCCTATTTAGGAAGTTCAGCTACTCTGCTTGTCTTCTTTGTCCACACAAAGAATGTATTCTTCAGTGGAGCTCTGACTTTCCAAGCTGGATTACACTCTAGTCGATGATCTTCTAGGAAAAGGTTTCATTTCATTATCACCATTTCTCAACCAGTCTACAAGAGCTCACTCAGTAAAAACTGCTGGTGTGCAGAGACCACCATCTATCTTGTCCCCCATATGTCCATCTCCATCTGCTAGAGCTTATTCTGTACATAGTTTGCAAGGTCTTTGCAGGCCTCCCATATTTCTTCTTTATGTTTATGACTGAGGAATATATGGCCTGGCGTGGTGCAGTGCATGTCAAAGGAGGCTCCAGACCCCTCGAGTCAGTGCTGCACAGCTCATCTGGAATTGCTGAATGGGGCAAGGATCAATTTTAAGCCCTCTGGGTTTTATCTTTATGGGTTCAGTGGTTCTATGCCTGGGAATTCCAGTACCTAAGAATCCAGTAAGTGACTAACATTGTCTTGTAGCACTCAAAGCTGGGAAAAGAGGGCTTTCTGGAAAAAGTTCTAAATCCATCCAGGGAGGCTTAATCTAATCCAGGGAAATTAATGGAAAGCAATAAAATGAAATAAAAACCAAACTAAACTAAATTAAGATACATTATTGACCATTTATTTCAACAGGGGCTCAGAGAAAGAAATACCTGCTTGATAGAACTGTGTTTCCGCAGTGATGTCTGAAACAGAAGCAGACAAAATTTAAAACTAACAAGTTAACTGTTTACATTTTTAGAGTAACAGACACTGCAGAATTGTGGAATGTTTCTGAAGAAAAATTCCCCTGACATCATGTTTGGCAAATTTTTTCAGTTGGGAAGGCCCATATATATATTTTGTGCAATAAACAGGGAAAAAATAATATGAAAAAAAAATTGAGACTCTGCCCTCAGCCAAGATATATAACATTTTTAGGGGAATGCCACTGTACAAACCTCACTTTTTATGTTGATTCATAAAATCAATTTCTTTTGATAGAAAAATAGAACAATTCTCATGTTTTACATTTATGCTCTCCCATATGCTCTGTAATCTCCTTGCACGTCTGCTCTAAAATTTTTTCAGAGTTATTATTTCAAGTACCTTGCAACTTCACATATCCACAGCAATGCTCTTTGAACCTTTGCAATGGGATGAGAAGGAAAGTTGGAGGTGCACAGAGGAATTCACTGACTCAGAAGATGAGCATCCCTTACACAGGGAGCAAACCCACCTAAGAGAAAAAGCTGACAGTCAAAAAGAGACCCGAAAAGACTTGTGCAGTGTACATTACACTTTGGGACAAAGGGGTTTAATTGCCTGTAAAAAGAAACTGTGAAACCTTCCCAGCTGCCCCTCAATTAAGTCCTTCTTTGGTGTTAACTGAAGAGAATCCAATTTGGTTTTCCCTGAGGGATCTCCATGAGTTGAACTAAAGCTCAGTACGTGGAGACAATACGGAGATTCAGTTCAATAAACTTCAATGTAGATTCGCCCTTAGTCCAGATGGGATCAGAAGAATCATAAAATCCTGGAGGGGACTAAATTCACATTTAATTCTCAAAGCTTGCCTGAAAGATTCCAACAAGGTCTGGCTTGCAAAAACTGCAGTTACAGCCATTAATTCCTTAAGAGGGGCAAGGTTGTGACAATTCCCCTCTCAATGCATAACCCAGCAGTTTAGCCCTCGGCTTTCTCATGCAACCCCAGGGCTCAGCTCCCATCTTCTCAACCCTGCATCCCCACAGCTGCCTATCTCAAGTGCAAGGCTCACCTCACTGTTGCCTTATCCCCTTGAGGATGTTGTGATGCTCTCAGGTCTGAAATGAGAATGGACTGAGTTGACATCATGATGCTCAAGATGTCCATTCTGGCTGTACTCGGGCCAGCAATGGAAGACATCCTCTACATCCTGAGGTCCAGCAGGCCATAGAAGCACACCTGACCCCTGTGGTGTGGTAAGGACAGTAGGTTTGTTGTCCTGCTGTTCTTGCAATGAGGAAGTGCA
Source organism: Grantiella picta (assembly GCA_013397955.1). Classification (NCBI taxonomy): domain Eukaryota; kingdom Metazoa; phylum Chordata; class Aves; order Passeriformes; family Meliphagidae; genus Grantiella; species Grantiella picta. The sequence continues at coordinate 483,773 of VZRM01005248.1, forward strand.
GGGATGCCTGGCAGGTACCCTGGGATAACCATAATGACACATTTTAAATATCTTTATTACCTTATTTTCCACCTCTTGCTATTTTCTTTCACCATCATTGTCCCTCTCTTTCTCTTCCCCAGTCCTTTCCAGATAAACAACCCAGTTTCACTTACCTTTTACTATTGGCTCTATTTTTATTACACCCACAGCCCAGTCAGTATTCCTGACCCTGTTACAGGCACAGTTAACTCAGCTTTATATCCTATGGCTGATGTGATTATCAAGCTGCTGTTGGTCTTGCCCAAGGTCCCAGAACTCCCTTTCAGGAATGTTTGTCCATCTCTTGCATCTCTCCCTCTGAACCACCTGTGAAACTCAGCCATTCCTCATGGTGCTGTCAGTAACTCCTGTCAGCTTCTGTCACCATTATCTGTCACATCCAGCAATTTCTCACATCACAGCCAGCAATTTCACATGTTAGTTCACTCAGCTGGATCTGAGGCCAGGGCTGGTCAGTGTTCCCCAGCCCCAACAGTCCTGGATGCTTTCACTTTTGGGGTGATTTACCAGCTCCCATCTCGGACAGCAAGGTTTTAACCTTTGGTTAAAGGTTCACATAATGCTCATCAGTCTGAAACAGGAGCCTAAAGCCATCATCACTGTACAGCTAATGAAAAATCAGAATTCATGGAACTCTGGATTAAATGAGCTTAGGTGAACAGGGAGAAATAGATCAGACCTTGCTTTTTCCATGTACCATATATAATGGAGGAGTCATTTTGTATTGTCATTTCAAGCATCTTTAGCATCTGCATATTAAGACTGCTAAAAGATTTTTCAGTTACTATGTTAGAGTCTCAAAAGTCTGTCTCTCTGAGTCTGTTGAGTGTGGGGCAATAAAACTACTTTCAAAATTATAGTGCATTAGTTTCTGGAGGGGAGAAATTTGTGTGCCCAAGAGATCAAGGACTTGGACAAAACAACCCTCTGTGTCCTGCTAGTCCTTTCATTTTGTGAAGGTAGAACTGTGAAAAAAAGAGAGCTGTGTTTTCTGTTCCCTGTGGCAATTATAGCAGAGCAACTGCCACAGGCTGGGAAGCCATGATTTCCCTATGACAATGCTTATTGAAAGAAAGTATTCCATCATATCCAACAACACGGCTGAGGTGAAGACTTGTGTTCTGCCTTGAGATTTCTTTACTCCTGCCACCAGTGAAGACATCTCCAGCAGGAGCTCACTGGTCACTGGGCTCACACTGAAGTGCAAAGTGGAGTCATACCTCGGAGAAGGAGATGGAAAAGGTCCAGCTGTTTCCATGGTTCACTGAGACCATTGTGAAATCATGACACAACTCAGCCACAGCTGGTCTGACCTCATTCCTCCTAGGCCTTGTCATCTGACAGGCAGCCAAAACACTGAGATTCAAACAACAATTTCTTCTGAGGGCAGTTTAAAATGCTCTGGATACAAGGGTCATTCCCTGGCTGTGACTCGCTTCAGCAGTGAGAATGTGAGTTGCCTTGCTGCAAGATATGAAGGAGTGAGAAAGAAGAAATAATGAACCAGATGCCATCGCACACCCTTCATCTTCCACTGGGGTTGTCTGCCTTTCTGATGTCAGAAAGGATCATGCAGCTCCTCCAAGTTCAGCTTCTCACCTGCCAGGAGGTCTCTATCAGCCAGGGATCTTGTTTAGCACAGGTAATGTAACCGTGAGGATAACGAGGTTTATCACAGGACTCATTCATCAACAACAACTGAGTCCAAAACACTTCCTCAAACAATTTTCCACATGTCCTCTACTGAGTTCTACTGAAAAAACAACTTGAAAAGTTATATACTGCAAGGGTAAAATTCCTTACATGATGAAGTATTAGCCAAAAAGGTTGTTGCCAAAGTTCTGTGTATTTAAACTTTTAGCTACTATTAGTATGTTTGGAAATTGAAGAGGAGGCCTTCACAAGGTGAAGAGATCACACAGTGGAGGAAGAATATCCAGATCCATGGAGAACAGATCACTCATGCAACAAAACTATTTTAAGTGCCATATCCTGACAAGTAATAAAAAGACACAGGCAGAACCAGGGCCCCAGCCAAAGATTTCCGCCAGTCTAATTTCAGCTTGGATTGAGGGGTGATTAATGTGAATCTGTCTGTTATTTTCTGTAACCACACAGCTCCAAGAGCACACATCCACAGTTAAACCACTTGGTAGCTGAGCTAGGGGAGAAGGGACCATGAAAATCCTTTATTTTTATTTTTTATCTTTTCAGAGTTTTCACGTTTCAGCAGCTAGAAGTTTTGGTTGTCAGTTTCCTTAAATGCTTCTGGGTCAAGAGCCAGTATTAGAAATTATTTGAACAGTCATTCTCTTTAAGCAAGAAGACACCCACTGCAGCTGTGATAGAAGAAAATCTGTCTCAGAGCAGCTTACTGTGCAAATGCAGTTCTATCACAATGATTGCAATAAGAACATACTGTATTGTCCATAATTACATCCATATTAGGAGGAAAAAAATTAGCTAAGCTGTTCAGTTACATGCCAAAACTATTTCCTGAGGGATATTTATTTTGACTAATGTTAGGGTGAAAAAAATGAAACCAATCTGGCCTGGTTCAAAGTACTTGATTTTTCTTTTATGTTTGATGGAGAGAAACTAAGAAAGCCAACAATTTATGTAAAGCCACTGCTAGGTTTTTGGGTGGGAAGAGTTTTTAGGGTGACAAGAGTTCCTCCCTCTTGGCAAAGAGAAGGAATTCATAAATGCAGAATGAGACAAGGTTACTGTTCTCAGGAAGAGGTATTTTTTCCCTATCTACTGCAGCACTTTTCTGTGGTTTGACACAATGCCAGCATTCACTGGGACAAAATCCTATCTCCTGAAGTACCAACTGCTATTTGGCTCTGGGTATTTGGAAATATGCTCTTGTTGCTACAGTGATCTCAACATAAATCTGGTTTCTTGCCTACTTTCTATTTCTTTAGTTGCTGTTGTTCTTAACTGCAGACTAAAATAACAGATCATATCACTCCCTAAAGACATAAGTCATAGCTAGCTAGATATTCTTTGGGTAAAGGCACAGGGCTGCTGTTGGCTGACTGTAACACTGTCTTGTCTTTAAACCTGTGTCACCAGATTTTACTGTGAATTAGAGAGAGAGGTTTATATAAACCAAGAGTGCCAGTGCAAATCATCAGCTGGCAGACTACAGTTCAGATTCAGTTTCCCTGCAACTTTCATTTGCTCTGAGGCTTTCCTCCCTGAAACACTGCTTTCTAAAACCTTAACAAACAACAACAAAAAAAAAGCAGTCTGACCATTGTGTGCTCTGAAATTTGCTCCTGTAAGTTATCACTGCATAATGGCCGTGCTTTTATGGGTTCTGCCATCAAGTAGTTTAAAACTGAAAAGCCCTGGAATGGTTTGTGACAAGACTGAGGATTTGGTACAATGCAGAGTAGGGATTGATCAAAATTTAGGAAGCATATTGCATGAAAAACAAGACATTTATATCCCCTCTCGAGAAACAGGTGTTGAAAAGTCTACGTTCAAATTATTTCTCTTGTACATTCTGGTAATGATGTCCACCCTCACTATAACATATCCCACTATATGTTCCATTTCCTTAATCAAAATGCAGCAGCATCATGGTTCTTTGCCTCTTTCATTAACCCCCTCTGGAAAACAATTTGAATGTCTAAGGGAGCGTCTTCCTTTGCAGATTGAAACTGTGTTTCGTTCAAAACAGTTTATTCAGAGTGAGATGAACCACCTCATTTGCAGTAGCTATATAGCAGGTGTAGACCACAATTCAGTATCTTCAAAACACCTCTTTTGATGCTGAAGGATTGGCTCTTCATTCACTCTGCTGTGGACTGTAGGTTTTGCCCCAGCAAGGGGAGTGTGCAGCAGTGGGATCAGTTGTGGAGGATTGCACATGGACTGACCAATAAGGCTTCCATTGCTCACAGGGCTGTCCATGGATGAAACCCAGTTACATGGAAAAGCAGGAATCTGCCAGTGTTTTCCCCAAGAGCACAACACAACAGAGGAAGGGGTATTGCTGTTTGAAGTGGAGAAATCATTTGGGGAGAATAAAAGCTTGATGATGGCGGGAGGGGAAAGCTCTAGCTTTGAAGAATTTGGAAAAGCCTTGGTGGTTTTCCAAACCTTTGATGTTTGAATTGAGCCAGATCCTGAAGAGGGTCCCAGAGAAACCATTCCATCAGCAATTGCTTTGATTCAGCCTTACGAGAGAGGAGCTCAGAGTCAAGGATGTGAGCCCATTTCCACAAGAATAAGGGAAGTCTACTGGAAGAGTAAATATGGGAATACTAGAAGCCAGGCTCAGCCCTGAGCACAGCAAGACAAGAACTCATTGCTGTCCCTCTCACATGGCAGGAGCTCAGCCAGAACGTCACTGCACCTGGCCGGTGCTTCACGCTGGGCAAAGTTGTGACAGTGTCTGCCAAGTCCACATCTCCCCCATTGGCTTCAGCACCTGTGAGTGAGCATGGTAAGTTTGGAAAATTTTAACTATAGATGTTTCAGGACAACATTGTTTGATTTAGGGATGTGCAGACATTTACAAAACAACCTTCTAGAAATGTGAGTCTTTGCAGTGCACTGGAGTGTGTAATGCTATGACTGTTGTCCCCAAGCTGATATGTTTCCCCCACAATTGATCTTTTTGTTAAGAGCACCAGACTGAAACCCAGGAGGCTGGGCCACTTTCCAGCTTTGTCACAGATGTCCTGTATGACCTAGAACAAACTGCTTAGTCTCATTGTGTGTTACTTTGGAGACTGGAGGGTGATGTCTCCCTATCCCAAAGGGACATTTGCCAATACACTTTAATCAGTCTTGTGCAAAGCGGTAAAAGTGAACATTTCTGTTTCATTTCTCGTGGCATGACTCCATAGGAAATTTTGATTCTTCTTTCAGGCCAAACTTCATGAGAGGATATTAAGGCAGATGATGCCATGAGACAGCTTCTCTTTGCTCACCTTCCTTCCCTCTTCCTCCTTCTTGATTCTTTTTGTTTTCTTGCCTTGTCTCTTTCTTGTCTGTCTGCTTTAGGCATTACTTTTCATTACTCAGCTATTTTCTCCCTCTTCCATTTATTCCTTTCCAATCTTGCTTTCTGCCTAATATAAATGTGCATTGGACTAGGAAATAAGGAGTTTTGTTCATCCCTCGGGGTGTCCTGTCTGCCTGCAGAATAAATAGAAATACATGTTAAAGTACTTTTCCAATCTTCTGTTTAATGCACACTCACATTATAACAATTAGTTTGACACCAATTTTGCTGTGTTTCAGGGAGCTGTTACCTGAATGCTTATGCAATAATAGTCTATTTGTCTGGGTAAAATTGTAGTGATATGGTTTAGGGTTATGGTGTGCACATATGCTGGAATGCTGGTTTTGGGTACATGGTCTGTTCCATTGCTGGAAGACAACTGTGTGAGAGAGAATTTGTATTTATGTTAGAAATTCGTCATGCTGAAATTCATGCCTTGGCAAAAAGCCTAACAGAAATATCAGACAGCAGCCTTCTCCTCACGTGCATCTTCATCAGTACCTTCAGCACTGCTATCAAGGAAGGGGATTTTGCCTCTCTCACGTGGGGTTTAAGGGGGCTGAGAGGATAAATTACTTGGTTTTAAATGTCTGTGTTGTCTTAAGCGAAAATGAGACATGTCTTCAGCTACTTCAGCTGTTCTTTTCTCGGTTATTGCATCTTTTAGGAGGTGTCAGTGTGAAACAGCCTGCCCAGATGGAATTCCACCTTCTCAATGCTTGGCTGGTTGTTTAAAGCCACTGCTGAGTCTGCAGTGCTGTGCAGGGATGATGGTGTGTCTGCAAAGTGGAGAGTGAGAGGGAAAACAGGAAAAAGATAAGTACATAGCTGGTGTGCACCCTTGCCTAGTGATATCTTGAAATAGGGAAACAATTACTTAATAGTTGGTGACTGACAAATGGAATAGACAGGGCTACTTAGTTGACTATTATTTCTTGCTATTAAAATAAATGCAGAGACTCTCTAATGCAGTGTTCAAAGGAACATCAAAATGAAAGATGGTCCTTCCCAAAAGGGACTTGCTTTCTCTATCTAATCTGAAGCATACCCTATTGGGAAAAAAAAAAAAGCCAAGGGGAAAAAAATGAGAAATAAAAAAATTCCAGTTTTCTATTTATTCAATAGCTGCAGGGAGTCTGCTACTCCTCCTACTGTTACAGGTTGCATGTACTTGTAAAAGATGTGCTGAAAATTTTATTCCAGACCTTCCCACCCTATTAGCAGCACTCTCAATTCAGTATAGTTTGTGCATTCTGCACTACCTCTGCTTTCTGTTCAGGTAACTTATCTGAAGGCACAGGCCATGAACATGAGGATGCTGTTCCTGAAAATAATCTCAAATGCCTCCTTCTCAGAGAGTTTATTTGACTCTTCCGCCTGTAAAATTTGCCTGGAATAGAAAAATTTGCAAGTTTATGCTATCCACAATGTGTGAGAATCAGTTAAATAACACAGTGCCCCAATTCCTATTGAAAAGCAGGAGGAGAAAAGCAAGGAAACCAAAAGGAGCAGTATAATTTTTTTTTTCATCATAGCTTCTTATCTTCTGCAAAATTCCAGTGCAAACATCCTGTGCTTTGGCATCCGAAGCAGATGCAACTTGTAACTGCTCTGTACATTATAGTGTCCAATACTTTGTGCAATGGCTGAAAAGCCTGCAGTTTGTAAACATTCTAAATCAAAATAACATTCCTGCAAAATCTGTTTATAAAAGATTAAAATGCCAGGTTTGATTTTGAATTTTTTTCTGCAGTAGACTCCAAGCAAAAACTTTAAATCCAAACACAATGTCATTTTGAGCATATTAGTAATATATGCTAGAATTTTTCAAATACACTGTATTAGTCTGTGTTATCAAGAAAATGACTTGTGGGTGCAATGTTCTCCTGAGAGTTTCTGGGCATTCAAAATTTGCATCCTGGCTTTGTGACTTAGCTAATGTCTTGTTTACAGTGCTGCCAAGATCTATGTTAGCTGTTTGACTTGCAGAATAAATGTAGCCAAATCAAAACCATATCTTTATGCCAGCAGTGATTTTCTTCAAATGTCTTGTCTGTAGCATCCATGGAAGCATTATGCAAGCTTGATATTTGGAAGGGGGTTGAGACAAGGGAGGAAGGGGGTTTTGCACTTTTTCTATGAATTTTATCCAGCTTCAGCTTACAAATCACATTCATGTTTGATATTTGCTGACACTGTGGTGCCACAGAAGGCAGATCTTATTGAAAGAGTCTGACTTATTGACCATGTCTGTGTCATCTGCCCAGAAAATGTAACAGCAAAAGCAAAAAAATGTTTTTTCTCCTGATTTTTGAAGGGAACAAATACTTGATTTTCCTGATCCATTTATGTTTCTTACAAAACGAAATGAAGAGAGGGGAGGAAAAGAAAGAGGGACATTAGCTGGGCTGGTGGTGGCCTTGAATTTTTTTTGTCATCCCAAGGGCTGGCCTTAGAGAGCCTCAAGCAAGTAGTAATTTGGTCTGCAGGTTTCCAAGGAAACAAGACTAATTAGAGGAGTGTGGCTGTGGTTGGGAAATCTGGTCTAGCAGGTAGGGCTCTGCCCAAGGAGCTGGGAGAGATGGGTGTTATTCCTGCTGTCACCTGTCAGGGGTGTGATTTTGGGAAGGACAGTTAGCTCCTTTGAAGCTGCAGGGTTTGCAGTGCTCATCTTTGCCCTGAAGCTTAGCACAGGAGGCTGTCAGAGCAAGGAGCACTTGCACCACCGAGCACAGCCATGCACTGAACTGTTCTGGCTGTTGTCTCTGGGTGCTGTTGTAACCCATGTCATAACATGACTCTCTTCACCACAAAAATGCTGTTTGTATCATTCTTCTGACATGTCCTTTATATCCTTTTGCCTGGGATTTACAGCCAAAGTCACCCAGTGACCTTTAAACCCAGTGACTCTCTGGCTAGAGATCCCACTAAGATTTTGTTGCTTCTCTCCCACAGCATGTCTGCACAGTATCAGTCTTTGGAAGACTTCTCGAGCTTCAAATCCCCTTTTTCTGGAGGCAGTGGTTGCCTGATATCCACCTGATTCTCCTCTCATATATCAGCAGGCTCTCCTAACTCAGCCTTCCAATCCCTGACCCATCATTCAGACCTGCAGCTCAGCCTGCAGCCGGGCAGCTGGACACCTCTGCCCTTCCTCCTGCATTCTTGCAGCCTCGAAACAATTTTTTCCTTGCTCATAACAGTTGAGGAAAGAAGTGAGGCAGCAGGGCAGGCAGCTCTCCCTAAAAGCCCACAACCTGTGGTAAATGGTGTCTGTCCCCACCCCACTGGTGTCTGCCTGCACTGATAACCGGGCTGGATAATGAGAGTTTCAGCAACAGTAAAATTCTGTCTCTTTCCTCCCAGTATGACCTCTACTGACTTGTGCGGGCACGGTGGCTGGAGCTGTCACTTGCATCACTGAAATCCTTCCCTGCAGGATCCCAACAGCCATGGCAGCTGCCTCTCTGAGTTCCAGCTAAAAGAATCCTCATTCTCAGCAACTTCAACTCCTCTGTGATCAATGAAGAAGAAAATGAGAAATATCACAGCCCTGATCTTTCCCAGGCTTGCCAAGGTGGCATATTCTCAAAAATAAGAGTGTAGTTACTTGTGGCAAGACAGTGATGAAGGGGATAATTGGACAAAGAAAAATGAGCTGCTAGAGAAGAGTTGGAGAAGAAAGGGAATTAATAGCCAGGATAGAAATGGGATACTTCTTGGCAACAGGAGAAAGTGGAGGAGAACAAATGGAGAAATGGTGAAGCTTAAAGAAATAGCGAGGTCAGAGGCTAGTAAGGTCAATGGTGATCAATGGTGAGGAATGGAAAGTTAATATCCCTTGTCAGAGGATCAAGGCACACCTGACAGGAGACTGCAACAGGCATGATGCTGAAGTGAAGCACTCTCCTTTGTACCTCAGACAGATTCCTACCATATTTTATATGCACTTAAGAATTGATTTTCTACTGACTAATCTTTTAATAGATATCAGTAAGTAGTGTTTTGAATTGTTTGTCTTAGAATTTCACATGCTTTAACCAGTTGCTCTGTAGTTAACAGTTACTCACTACTAACAGTTCACTAGGATTTACCTGGGAATTACTGGATTTTGTTTTTAAATCCTTTTCATCTGCAATAAGTCCACAGCTGTCCAGGCCTGAATAAAAGAACTTGGGAGGCAGCAGGCTCTATTTTCATATGTGCAAGTACAAAACTAAACTGCAAAGTCACTGTGATCTTGACAACAGAGATGGAAACCTTACCAATGGTAAAAAATATAAAAAGGAGACAGAGTGATAAACCCAAAACCAAGGCTTGCTGTTCATGACTCAGGGAGAGATTTTTTTACCCTCTGAGCAGATAAGACTTTATTGAGCTACAGCTCTCAGGTCTACAGTTACTAGCTGCAATATGAACCTAAAAATTTCTGAATGGTTTGACATGAGATTCAAGCCTTTTCTGAATAATGAGGTAATAATTTTTTCAAGCACTCTATTTCTCCTTTAGCAAAAAATAAAAGAAATAAAAAACTTGTTCTTTCTCATATTTAATCTCAGTGTAATATACACCCCATTTTAATAAATAGTTTACCTGTAGATGCTGCTTTACAGCTGGTGTTCTCTGAAAACAGGCACTTCTATGCTTTTTCAGGGTGTAAAGATACTGTATGAAAATACAATGTCCTACAGATTTATGATGCTTTCTCAGCCCCCTATTACTGATAATTTGTTGTAACGTTAAGATATAACAAAATTATAATGGATTTTTTGTATCAATTCATTTGACATTGACAGTAATATCACATGAACAATTATGATTTGTATTATTATAATGAATAAAAAGTTATTTCAGTAGGCTAAGATACTCTTTCTAATGATTAGTTAAATTACTGCTTAGCTGCAATAGAAGTCCTGTGAGATTGCACATGACATCCACAAGGATAAAACACAAATCAGTGGTGGTTAGTTCAGTGCTCGATTTCAGATTAATCAAAGAGATAGGGCACCTAAAGCGTTACTGCAGTGCATTGCAAATCATTATTACTTTGTTGCAGAAGCATTTATCATAGTCAATTTTTAGTTCTGAACTAATGCTTTGGTCCACAGGAATTCTTTCAGTGTGATACAAAATCTTTTCAGGAACCTGTGAAATTATCATTTGATAAATTTCTGCCAGGAAAACAGGACACAGATGCTTCTAGAGGTGACCAGAAACACCTGTTCCTGAGACAAATCTGTTTCTGCTAAACTCCATGTCAGTATCTGGTGAGATCCCATTCAGAGCTGCCTGCTTCTGCTGTTCCCTGACATAACTTGGAATGGTTCAGACCTTAGATTGCTGTCAGGATGCTTCGCCAGGTTGTATAAATGATACCACAAGATTTCATTTCTTTTGTTCAGTCTGCTACTGCACAATGTTTGTCTCCTCATGTGTCATGACAATATGTCTTTCAGCAGTGCTGCATGAATTCAAAACAAGTAAGTAACAAATAAAAACAAGCTGTTATCCAGACTTGCTTAGAAAAAGTTAAATCTGACATAATTTCTCCCCTTTAGTATTAGGATTTAGCTGCATAGATAAAAGCAGTGATGGAAATATGGCATGAGTGTCTATTCCAGCTTCCCTGCAAAATAGGAACAAGTACCTACAGTGGATCAGAATGGCAGCATAGGTGTTGTCAATGGATTTCAGATAAAAGAGATGTACCTTTCCCTATTTCCAGTAATTTAGCTTCAAATTCCCAAGAATGTGTGTTCCTTCCGAGGCAGAACTTGTAGAGAGTTTTAGAAATAAATCCACATTTCCTTTATGTGATTCATTTTCCTCTAAGTTTATTTTCCTTTATTTTTGCCATTCCATTATCAGTAAAAGTAGTAACACTAAAAAAATAGTGTATTCACCACGTCACTACTGAATATACAGTATTTTAGAGAAATCACTTTTGACTGATTGAGAAATCACCACGACAACCCTCATTTTTATGTTGGGGGAAAGCGTTCAGGGGTTGTAGCAAAAATATTCCTCAAGATCTTAAATAGGTGGTGGGAAAATTATGGTGTGGAAACAACTGATCACATGAGTTCTCCTCTGGCTCACCAGTTTTACAATAATGATTAGAAAAAATCCTGCACTTCAGTGACACAAACATTACCTGTAAGTACAAGTTGACACCAGCACTTTCTAAAGGATTTGTGTGATTCAGTGTAGTGAGTGTTTATGAAAATTGCTATGAATATCCCAGCTTTATATAGGGATGTAGTGTAGTTTGTAGGAATATTAGCCTGGAGAAGACAAATAGACCAATTCCCACTTTGGCTAAACAGGTATAAAACTGGAATAACACGATTGCACCAGAGAGGAACTTGATTATATCAATGGGAGCAATATTTGTTTATTGCAATAGAATTTCCTAGGTCGTATTATGTAATGGTGAAATTTGGATGGTTCTCTTAAACGTGTTTCCTCTGTAATGTGGAAACACACTTTAAAAATAGCAGCATATATTTGACAGCAGTGTGCTTAGGGAAGGCTGATCATACTGAGATTGTTAGTCCTACAAAATGAGTGCTACAGCACATTCCCTTTATAGTATAATATAGAGTAAATTGCTTAAACTCCACTTACCTGACAAGATAACTGGAAAAAATGTAATCTGAGTGGGTTCATTAAAAGGTTCTATTTATGCTTTTTAGGCATTAGCTTTAATAGTTGATTAATAGACTCCAGTCATTGGTGCAAAACAAGACCCTATTAAAATTAACTCTTCTGCAATACAATGAATGAAACTCACATGAGGCCTATATTTTCTTTCATTTAAGCTGTGATAGTTTTTCCACTAAATGGACTGGGAATTGAAAAGAGTTCACATATATCTATAAATATTTATGCCAGATTAACAAATGATGGGAGACAGCTCTACACGTACTGTTGGACCAGAAATCTGGCAATTTGCTGGTACTAGCTATAACACCTTCATATTAATATTTGTTTGTATCTGTAGACTTATATTTACAGCCGGATTTGCTTAGTAGCTTGCTCATCCCTTAAATGAAGAAGAATCTGGAATTCTTTAGCTGGTAAATGAAAAGGACCTTCTTTCTGACCTAGGACTCCTCCCCGCAAAGCTGTGCAACCACAGGAAGCTGCAAGAACAGTCTGTATCCATTGTCTTCAGTGTCAACACTTATTAAGGACAGCACTCTGTGCCTGATCTTTGAAAGCCCTTAAATTACATATATGATACCTGAAAAAACTGTGTGTAAAGGAGAAACTTTTTAAAGTGAGCAGGGCCAGGTGGTTTAAGGAAAGAATTTCCGACTTAGACGAGTTCTTGTTTAAAGGTCTTTGCAGGAGAACATTTTGCTCTTCACTTTTTTAGACATTACTGCTGGAACAGTTCTTACTAAAAAGCATTAGTTTCTAGTCAGGGAACATCTGGTTTCACACTTACAGGTCCTGGCAAAAAGAGAATCTATTGAGCCAAGAATAGAATCAGGAAACAGGGAGCTCAGATCACATCTACCTCTCATCAAATACAGTGGGGAATTCAGGCAAAAGAGATAAGCCTTGAATGGTATTAAAGATACCAGTTGGTTTTCTAAAGCAGAACAGCAAAATCTGCATTTAAAGTGCATTTGATTGATAGTGACCAGATTGTTTCTGAAGGTCCTATAGAATAACAAAGACAACAGAGAAGTGTTCAGCAAGCAGCAGCAGCAGCAGCAGCAGCAGCTTGGGTAGCAGATATGCAGCTTGTGGAATGGATTTTTGGGCTTAGTTTGAATTCACAAAAGAATTGAGCTCAGGACTTCACTGTTTCATCCTTCTTGAGAAAATGTAACGAAGTGTGGAGTTCAAAACCAGACTCCAGAATATCAGACAGCGTTAGTATAGGGCACAGACAGGATAGGTGCAGGGAAGTGAAATGGGGAAAGAGGGGCATGGAAGGCAGGGAGGAGGAAGCCTGTCATGAACAGAGAAGAGTGTGAGTCACAGAGCTTCTGATATGCAGTAAGAGCAGGCCTGAAGATATCTTTAATGAGCATACCTTGAGGAAAATGAGTGTGTCTGTCAGTAAGGGGCAGAAAAAGGCACAAAACCCCTCCTGAGAGGTAAAGCAGGTGTTGATGGGTAAGGAGAGGCAGCAGCAGTGAATCCACATCTCTGAGAGAGCAGGAGAGCTGCTACAAACTTCCAGAGAATGGGTGTGACCTGAAGGTATCTTGTAGGATGTGGGAGAGGAATGTACATCCTCTGTGGCTCGAGCTAAGCCTACAGAGAAAGAGCCCTGTCTGTTCAGCATTTTAGAGCTACCTCAGCACTGGAAAAGAGAAAAAAGGTCTCTGAAGGCATAATAACATTTCTGGTGAGGAATACATTATAGTAAACCCTTGTCATGAGTCCCAGCATCTTCCTGTATAGAACTTTAAGCCCTAAGGGCAGCTTTGTACTCTTTGCTAATTAAAAGAGAAGGAAGAGGAAGAGCTATGACAGTTTTCTCCTTTGGAACTTATTTATATGGCTATAGAAGAAGTGGAAGATTATTTCTGGCCTGAGAGTGTTTTCTCTTGATTTCTATGTCAGTTTGTGATAGCAATTTTTCATTTGCTGGGTTTGAGTCTCTGTTTGGCCTCTGCTTACTTTAAAAGGCAAAAACTGACTCTTGTAATTTTTATTATTTCTAGTGTAACTGCATCAGAGGTATGGAGATATATTGTCTTGTAGTTCTTGTGAAAAACTTTATTAAGTTTTGTGGCACATTTTTTTATAAGCAAAGCCAGAAACACTCATCTTGAATTTCAAATTTCAATTGCAGAATTCATATTTAGGAAGATAAGAGGCCAATATTTCTTTTGCTTGAAAACTTTGATCCATTTATGGAAATATGCATGGAGTTCTACAGTACCTGCTGCAAATGCCTGCTCTTAAAAGGACACCCTTTTACTCTCTCTTTCTGAGTAAGTGAATATCATTACCACAGCATTTGCCAAGTGCTCAGGAATATTGCTGCTGGGTATAAGGAATACTATACTAATGTATAAAGACATGTGAATTGTGTGTTGATTATTTAGTTACACTAAATTTCCATGGTGACCAACAACTGTACTTTAAGACAGTCACACAGCCTTAGTGAGCATTATCAGTATTGTCTGTGCAACAAATGAAAACCCAGAATGTGAATACTTTTTCCTGAGGTATGTAAATTACAGCAGGCGTGATATGAATAATACATCCTGTGCACATTAGCACAGTTTTTCAAATGCAAAAGAGATTCTATATGCACAGTTAAAATGGTCTTCTCTGAATCTTATATCAGTAGAAAATTTCATTTAGGTAGTGGAAAGAAAATGTAGGACCATCTATATGACTTAAATAGATGTAGAGATATGAAAGTCCTAAAAGAAGAAAAAACCCATTTCAGATATCTGAAACTAGTTCTTTATTTGGGAGATCATCCTGTGAATCCTGTTTCTGATCTCTGAGGTTTTTCATGCTTTCACATCTGCCAGAGTAAGGCCTCTATACAGGCACAGAAACCCTTATTCCAGCAATTGCTAATAGTGTGGCTGCAGAAAGCATATCTCGGTGTAATAGAACAATTGTTCCTTCTTCTTCTTCTTCTGTTTTCTCATTTATTGGTCCTTTTAGTTCACTTTCATCCTAATAAATATGCATGTGTTTATGTGAAATGAAAAAACATAAAAACAGCCTTCCTATTATACATTTTCAAATCTAGGAAAAAATAAGAATTCTACAAGTCATTAGTTTTAGACGGAAAAGGCATAAATTGCAAGAGATCTCATCCAGGAAAAGAAGACAAAAGAAACAAAATGTGGCAGGTGCTGGTGATGGTATTTAATGTTCATTGTAGGGCTTTCAAATGGCAGGTGAGGGTTTGCAGTGGGTTTAGGGATAGAAAACGAACAGAGGGAAAGATCAGAATGGTAGGAGAGGCTGTGGAAACCTGTGAGAGACTGTGGAAAACAGTGTATTTAAATTTATATATTTTATATCACTATGTTTAAGCCTGTAGGTCTTCAGCTAGTAGTTCTGGAAATTATTTTAATGGTTTCTTACATTTTTTTCCCCACTTACATTATATTTTTTCCATATTTCATCTTATTTCTGCTACTTGTAGAGTTGTTTTACAGCTCTTTCTTCTTTCTTCACCCCCTCCCTGCCATGCTCAAACTGAGCCCTGGAGTTCCTACAATAACTTCAGGATTCCCAGACAACTCTGTTAGACATGGATATCATGTGAGCATCCTGCATGTTTCCCAGGGACTTGTCTCTCACCACCTCTGTCATCAGAGCCATGTGCTTTCATCAGGGCACATATTCAGGATCCAGTTCTTGGGCAGGTCGAGGGGACAGAGAGAACATCCCTCAGAGTTCCTCACCACTATTTTGGTAACTGCTCATAGAATCACAGAATCTCCTGTGCTAGAAAGGACCCAGTAGGATCATCAAGTGTAACCCTTGCACAGGATTTTAACTCAGTAAGCTATGTAACCCCTGATCCCTACAAAAAAATCACTTTGACAAATTTTAAGACTTTCTCCAGTTCTAAAATTCCTATGTTCCAAATTCATGCTGCTTTGAAATGTAATCCATTACCACTGGTTTTGCTGTGTGAAGTCACTATTTTTTTAATTGTGCTATTAAGGGACTCATCATCTCTTGCTGCTGGTTCATCGATAGTAATGTCTAAGACAGATTTACATCTGACTGTTTCCTAGGTCAGAGGCAGGATCTGACTTTGCAGGAGGATTAGACATCCTGTAGGACAGGCTAGGACCAGAGTCCTTAATAGAACTCATTGTCCATGGCTCCAGTCTGGAAGGGAATATTTGAAGAAGGACAAGGCAGAGTGACAGGAATGTGAGACGAGAGCTCAGGTCAGCAGCTCCCAGAGAAGAATGGGAAGATGGAGCTCAGCACTGTCCCAAGAGGAGCCATCAGGAAACACAGAGTTAATGTATTTTCAAATGCTATGTGGACCTGGCATGTGAAACCTACAGGAATCTGTGAACACCTGAAAGAAAAGATGAAAGAGCAGATGAATTGAACCTATTTCTTGGTGCACACCTATAGTGAGCTGCATTCATTTATCAAAGCAATAGTTTAAAGACTAAAAATACTTTATGAAATTATTCATGAAATAGTCATTTCAGTTCTGATATACTGCTCATGCAGAGATCATAGACAGAGCTCTTCTGCCTTAGCTTCCATTCTTGATATCTGTCCCCAAATACACCTCTGCATATTCTGTTAATATTGAAACCATTTTAATTGCATGAATCAAGAGTAAACTATCATTATAAGCAAAGAAATTTTAATACATGTATAGGAAGGTCCAGGGTCATGTTCTCTTTATAACTGCACTAACATTAAAAAAAAAAAAAGGTGTTGGAAATGACACATTTGTAACCCAGTGCTGCTATTCTAAAGCTAACTATCTTTTCTTGTTGATATACAGCTGCAAGCGTAAATCATGCAAGAATCTTAAGACATGGTGATAATCTCTCAGATTTACGGTTTGTAGATGTGCTCTATTTAGGCATAAGGCACCTGGTTGTTTTTCAGTAATTTTAAATCATATCAATACAGGAATAAATACCAAAAGCAGCAAACTATCAGGAAAGGCTCTGTGACTATCTGTGTAATCACACAAACACAACAAAAAAAAAGGTAGGGATTTGTTTGAATCTGATTCAATCTTCCAAATTACTTATATTTTAAAGCTGACACTTTCATGAGGCAAATAATTCTTGTGGGGGAAATAATTCTTGGGAGTGGGGGGGGAACCCAATCAGAAAGAGATTGTCCTCCTACAGAGAATTTCGGTAATACTTCATAAATTTATATTACTGGTTACATGTACAAAGGTTAAATATGTACTGGATTTGGAGGCCTCTGCCTTCTACAGTTAGAATGAGGATATACTGATTTTAAAAATACAAGGCTTATGTAAATTTTCCCATAATTTTAATACCTTGAACAACTTAAAAACTCAAAAATCAACTTTGAAATTGTCCAGAAGACACGTGAGAAATCTTCAAGGTAAGAAACATGCAAGTAAAAGTTAATCTACATATAGGAATCCCTGAAAATTCAATAGTCATCCTAAATAAGCCATTTGCATATGTAATTTTATGATTCTAGTATACTTCAGCTAATGTAAAATTGTAACTCCATGTTCTGATTTTAAAGCTGTCCCAAAATTTAAGGTCATCACATTGTTCAGATCATGTCTGCCAAAAATAGAGCATTTTTATCTCTGCAGCATGAGGTGTGAAAATGATTGTGAAGGGTGTATATGGGTCGGGAACAGCCTCCTTTTGTCATAGCAAAGCTCAAATCTTTCCATACAGAGGTTTGGTTAATGAGATTTTAGAAGCAATTTAAATCCACAAACTCAAGGAATGATCTAAAAGTGGTTTGTGGAATTGATTTCACTGAAAAGAGATTAGATTTAGATGTGGTGCATGCTCCTTTCTTTTTTTGGTACAGTAGAAATATATACATTCCTTTAATCTTTTTTACTTCAAAAATAAAATTAAAAGGTGCTTCCAAATTTATATTTATGGATTCACCGGTTTTTACAGAAAAAAAAAACAGATTGAGAAGGATCTGTAATTATCAGAGCTTAAGTATGTTTGCAAATTATGTTCTTTTCCTACAAACACAGCTCACTCCATCATAAAATACAGAAAGTAAAACGTAAAAATTTATAAGGTGGTCTGTTCACAGTTTCTTATAAAACCAATAACTCCAGGCCATAATGTCAACTCTTCAGATACATTCAATCTCTACAAAAAAACAAAGATAATCTCTTCACCCTCCACCCCCAAAGTAACTGTTAGGAGGAGTATTTGCTGCAATATTGATTCCAGCAAAGAATTTGGCTTTTGACTATTGCCCTAGGCCAGAAATTTCCTTGCTGTAACCAACATCCAGGAAGAGGTGAACTCCTGAGCCCAAGTGCTGAGAGGCCAGCCAGGGATGGATATTGCGGCTAATTAAGCTTGGGTTGGGTGAGCTGCTCTCTCAGCCTTTGCACACGTTTTGTAAAGCACTTCACCTGCGGATCGCACATCATAACTCTGAGAAAGTATTTTTGTCATCTTCCTTTACCTTCCAAATCTCCTCCCTTCCCACCAAATCTCAAGGGGAAATAAACAAAACCTCTAGCTTTATTTTCAAACAAACTAATTTTGTTTTCATACAAAGTAGGTACTCACACTACAGACTTTAGTCTGTTTTTATGCTTTTAACTACAGGTGTCAAAGTTAGTTGGGGCTTCAGTTAAGTGGTCAATGAAGGAATCTCAATGCCTGCATAAGACAATGCAGAGATCTAAGCTGAGCAACTAAGCTTTTTCTCACACATGTACAATTTGTAACTATGACTGTGGCCTTGCTATTAAAAAACCCCAAATATTTAAATTAAGTCAAGGAGTCTAGACAACTCCTCTAGCCTTACTGAGCACCTAGATTCCACTTATGACCTAAAAAACACCCCAAAACACCTCTAAGTTGAAAACTGTTGGAAACTGTGAGAGTACACTGGGGAAGTGGCACAATATACTTTTATTCTCTCCCAGAAATCTGCATGTATATTGTTGGATACAGAGCTAGGTGTGACTTCAGGTCTGATCCAGGACAGCTCTTCTGCATGACCCAGAACTATCAGCATTCTCTCACTGGAGATTTGCTAAAGCTACACAGAAAAAAAAAAAAAACAGTCACATGAATTCTGCTTCCACTCAGCTTTTCTCAGTTTTGATGTAGCTAAGGTGCCATGAAATCCTACAGTTCTCCATGGGCCTGGAGGTTTCTCCATTCACCATTTGGAGTAGTTCCCTTAGAAGAGACGTAATTGACTCTACAACTCACCAGACAAATAGGTGTTAATCCTGTTTTGCCCAAATCCTTAATTATAGTCCAGAATGTTTGATTGCATCTTTCAGCTCTACTTGTTAGTGCTGTGGAAGACTTGTGTTCTGCCTTGTTAGAGGAGCAGTAATCTCCTGAAAAGGTTTAAGATCTTATTATTTGTAGCATTTGTTTACCATCTGTATTAACCTAAAATTATTTGTGTAACTATATCTGAAAATGAGGGATATTAGAATCACTTTTATATGCAATTTAATTTTAGGAAAAGACTTCAGGACTCAGGGAAATGAAATTTTGATCAACCAGTCAAAATAATTTGATGAGTTTCCCTAATTTTACATTCAAAGCACAAAGAAACAGTGGCTTAGGGCTAAGGGAGAATTGATGGCTTCAGTAACAAAAACAATACATGAAAAAGAGGAAGCTCTTAAGTACCTTGAAGCTGGAAAACACATGGGTTGGGCTCTGTTCTGCTTTACCTTCAAAGAATTAAAAGCAAGTACTTTCCTACAATTATGAGACTGGAATTGAAAATGCACGTGTGCCACAAGCCCTGCTGTTATGTTCTACAGCCCAGCAGAGCGCTTTGAAGGAAGCTTAGTCTGCTCCTGCCTCTGAAGTACAGAGTTCCTTGAATAGATACTTCTCTTGAACAAAACATCCCCATGAATTAATGCTAGTTACACTCTGTAAGCCAGCTTAGAAAGAGCTTTCAGGGCATTTCCTCAAAAGGACCTCAGTGTGTGCTGCCGTGATAAGCTCCAGTCCTCTGGGATCTTGCTCTTCCTTTAGGAATACTAAAAATTGAGCCACCTTATTGTCATTTCAGATTTTATAGGCCAGCAAGCTGGCAGACGTGATTAACTTTGGGATATATTCCCTCTCCCACAAATATTCAGTTGGTATGGGGAAATGGGTGTTTGAGGATCAACAACCTGGCAAGTCCTCACTGCCTGATCTGTGGGAGTAAAAGCATGGCAAGTGCTGTGTGAGGCAGGTTCTCAGCCCACACCTGAGACAGAGGAAGAAAAAGCAGGGGTTATTTTTTGGTGATTTGTTGGTTTTGGGTTTTTTTGGTTGTTTTTTTTTTTTTTGGTTTTTTTTTTTTTTGTGTTGTTGATTCCTTAAACCCTTGTAACAGCTGCAAAGCCTTAATTCTTCCAACACTGGATGGTGCCTTTTATTAGTGCATTATTAGAACATTAAGAAGCATATTCAGAGAGACTCTGCAGCCTACAAGTGCCTACAGGCAGCAGAGACACCAGTTACTGCAGGGGGTTGGCTTCAACCTTCCTAAAGTTAGTCTCTTGCTCCAAACCATCCTGTGGAGAAGCCTTCATTACTTTAGGCCTTAAAGGGAATACAGCAGACTTTCTTCCCAAGGCTAATGTTAACCTTTATGGATATCCTTCTCTGCTTCCCCAGAGAGGCATCATCTTAGATCACTGTTTTAAATGGAGGCTGATTTTCTTTGTCTGTGAATGCAATGAATGAAACAACAAAGCACCTTACTGCAGGTTTTTTTTTCCTGTACAGTGTAAATATTTGCTTCCAAGCTATAGGTTTGTCAGTCAGATTTTATTCTGAGGAAAATATTTACAACCAAGATAGCAACCCTGAACATAAATAGGATTTATAATGGAAATAACAGTCCTTACTCTAACTTTATGATCACGTACCTACATAAAAAGGTGCAGCCCTCCTGTTGTATAATCTACTATCGGTCCTGTTATGTGACCTAATTAAAACCCTGCCTCAAGGATGTCCTTGTCATGCCTGCCCAAATATTAGGGTAATTTAGGAGCTCCCCAAGGAGGGACCTGTGAAAGTGCAGACAGCAATTAAATGCCAGCTTTCACACAACAAGAGGACTTACTCAGAAGTTGTGAGAAGCTGATTTGCAGAGTGCAGTGTAGGAATTACTCCTTTTTCCATCGTGGAAATCAACTCATACTCCACCAAGGTTTAACCCCATCCAGCAGCTAAGTCCCACACAGCCACTCATTTACTCTCCCCTGGCAGGATGGGGAAGAGAATTGGAAGGGTGAATGAGATACAGTCAGTTTAACAGATAAAATATTTTTCTGTGTGCCAGCAAAGTAAAACAAGGAATTCATTCAGCACTTCCCATGGGCAGGCAGGTGTTTAGCCATCCAAAGGAGAGCCAGGCTCTGTCTCTTGTAATAGTGACTTGGGAAGGCAAATACCATTGCTCCAAACATTCCCTCTTCCTTATTCCTCCCCTGCTCTGTATGCTGAGCATGATGCCATATGGGATGGAATGTCCCTTTGGTCAGCAGGGTTCTGCTGTCCCTGCTGTGTTCCCTTCCAGCTCCTTGACCATCCCCAGGCTGCTCACTGCTGGGATGGGGTGAGGGGCAGAAAAGGCCTTGACACCATGCAAGAACTGCTCAGCTGGGACAGAAACATCCCTGTGTTATTAATGCTATTTCCAGCACACCAAAAACACAGCCCCATGCAGGCTGCCATGAAGAAAATTAACTCTACCCCAGCCCAAACCAGCCCATGCACCTGCAAAGAATTTTTGTGAGTAATTGGCCTGTGTAATGAAGTTTGCCACAGAGTGTGTAATGAATGGAATCCCCAGGAACCTGGGCCCACACCTTCCAGAATGAAAGAGGAGCTGATTTCTGCTCATAGTATCTCTCTGCCAGTGAACAAATGCCTTCCTAGTGGGGAAGGATGACTGCAGTCCTGGGGATGCATCAGAAGTGCAAGTGGAGGAGTCAGGGATGGAGAGAGGCAGCAGAGGAGGAGAGGAAGACAGAAAGAGCCAGAGGGGGGTGGGGACTGAAGCAGGAGAACAGAAAAGTGTGACAGCATCCTCCACTCATGCAAGTTAAGTGCCATACAAATAGCAAAATGCTGCAAACCACCCACTGCTTCACTCTGAAGCACCCACTGGAATGCTCTGCTTTCCTCAGGTAATCCTCCGAGAAAGCAGGGGAAGCAGTGTGGAAATACAAACTTCAGTATGTAATTACTCCTTTAAAATTTGTCAGACAAGCATTTATGCACTACCAATGACTTCATCTTGTGCTCAAAAAAAAAAAAAAAAGTTTTATTGGTTAGCCAGTTAAGGCTGCTACCTCACAAATCAAATAAATAATAAATCAGAAGGTGCCAGGAGACATGCAGGTCCATGGCCCCGTGCTAATCAGCAGCGTGCATGCAGTGGCTCAGATGAGTACCTGGAAACTGGCCAGCTGTCAACCCTGTAATCACTCAGACATCAGGGATGGTGATTTGTGAGTGGGGCCCTAAACCTTCAGTGAGAAAGTCAAATTATAATTGCACTCATTCTACGAGGAATGGCTGCACTGAGCAGCTGAAGAGCCTCCCACTTTCTGAAATACATTTGCAGAAGGTATTTGTTGACTCACGTTCAATCCCAACTGAGTTCAGAAAGCTGAAGTTTGAATCAGAAGTAGTTAATACAAATGATCAACAGTAAATATTCTGGCTTGTTTTAAAATGTACTCATTTCTCTCCCTTCAGAAAATCTGGAGAGGCGAAAAAAACAAGTTTGTTGTGGGTAACAAGTGGATAGCATGGTGTCCTCAGTGCTGAATACAGAAAAGGTCAGACTACAGTGAGGAGTTCTAGAGGAAAGAATTTCAGATTTCCCAGAGCTCAGTTGCTGCTTCCTTTTGCCAAGAGGAGTTTAAAATCAGTTTCACACTCCCCCAGCATTCTTTCAGGGAAGAGTAATGTAAAAATTAGGGTGGCAAAAGCAGCTGTACCCTCACTTTGGGAAAAAAGAACCTAATGATTTGGCTTCCAATTCTTAAAAAGATACCATGGGAGTTTTAAATCCTTCAGCTGCTGCATCCTCGAAAGGTGACTGAGTCAATAATTTTGGAAAATTTTTTTACATATTTACACTTGTAACATTATTGAAGTGCAAAATAGTGGTCAAGAAACCTTATCTGTGCAAATCGTGACATCGAATTCTCATCTAGGCTGCTGCCAGCTAACCCCTGGGACTGCAGCCTGCTGGGCTTCAGTCTGGGTTTTGTTCTTTATTATTTTGATGTGGCATTGCTAATGAGTTGTGAAATTTCTTGTGCTGAGCATTCAGTGCCTTTAGCACATTCCTGCATTTGGCAGATGTGGGAGAGGGTTACAGCAGAACTGCATTTTGCCATCTGGATGGTTTCCTTTCCAGAGGCCCTGCAGGGACTGGGAGATTGTAAATCTTTACTTGGCATTTTCAAAGGGTTAACAAAGGAATTAAAAAGCTCCATTAGCATCGGAGAAGGATGACAGTCAGCCGCTGTGCTTACACACATTGGAGCTTGAGACAATTTTGGCAATAAGGAGTCGAGAGGCTGAAGACAAGTAAAATGTAGTAGGTTTTGCAGGCAAAGA
This sequence comes from Grantiella picta, assembly GCA_013397955.1. Taxonomy (NCBI): domain Eukaryota; kingdom Metazoa; phylum Chordata; class Aves; order Passeriformes; family Meliphagidae; genus Grantiella; species Grantiella picta. The sequence goes on from VZRM01005248.1 coordinate 507,131, forward strand.
CAGTTACCTTAATGAGTACATGGGCAATGCTGAAGGATCAGAGTCAGTACACAATTCTCAATAAAGCCATCAGGACACAGGGGCAGAGAGGACAGATCAGGAGGATGTAACCAGTTTATAACCTTGTGCAGCAGTATTACAGAGTTACTAACAGTGAATTTTGCATCTCTGTTCAGGTTTTGGATTTGAATCCCATTATATAGTTTTTGAAGTGATAGTTATTCATTGAAATCACAGTCTTGTTTTGGATACTTATAATTCCATGCTCAAGAGCCAGAGAAATTTAAACCATTACTGTGCACACAAACAACATTAAAGGAACGTTATTAAGCTTGTGGAGATGAATAATATTCTTTAATGTATTTCTGTGCACGTGTGCAATTTACTTGGTGTTTTGTTTCTCAAAACTATTTTCATCTTGTGGATTCATATTGATATTTGCATAGGTCAGCAGCAGATTGGGAATCATTAAAGCAGCAGAATGTGTCACTTAAGCTAATGAAGTAGTTACTGCTGCCAGCAGCAGTATTGGTGTGAGCCCACAGTAGCATTTCCAGTGCTTTTCATAAGCATTTATTGGACAGCAAAGAAAGGGTGAGACTTGGAACTCTCAGCTTCTGGTTCTGTCTCAACAAGGGCTGAAATATTCCAGGGGACAGAGACTTCCCTCATTGCTCCTTTGCCAACCTGGACTTTCTAAGATGTTGTGGTGGATCTTTCCCAGGTCTTAGTCCTGAAGCATCTCCTTTGTAGTCCATACAGGTGGGGTGCATCTCACTTAATGTCATTATGTTGGTTTTTTGTGGCCAAGTTTTGCAGGGGGGTAGGGGAAGGAAAGGCAGTGCAAATGTCTATGTCGTTCCTGGTTTTCTCAGTGCCTCTTGTAATCAAGTATAGGACAGTACATGTTTAACCTATTTAAAACACCTATTTTAGGCTCAGAAGAGATGTGCTTTGCTAGTGTCTTAAAGAACCTGCATGGTTTAATTGAAATAATTACCAGCTACCCCAATTCCAGAACAAGTGTGCTTCTTTTTCTCTCTTTTCCTACTGCCTCCTCTCCAAGCAGCAGTCCTTCAATGGTCTCCTTGTTTCAGTTCCTGATCAGTCATAGCCTGGGATTGAACAAAATCATCAGATTGGTACCTGATCTTCCTTTTCTTCCTCTGCCCTCATGTGGTTTTCTTTGCACAAGGATGGGGAAGGCCTTGAGGGGAAGCTGTGTGAGGAGCAGCTGAGGGCACTTGGTCTGTTCAGCCTGGAGGAGAGGAGACTGAGGGGAGACCTCACTGCAGTTACAACTTCCTGGTGAGGGGAAGAGGAGGGGCAGACACTGATCTCTGCTCTGTGGTGACAGTGACAGGACCCGAGGGAATGTCCTGAAGCTGTGTCAGGGGAGGTTTAGGTTCATATCAGGAAAAGGTTCTTCACCAGAGGGTGGTTGGGCACTGAAGAGCTCCCCAGGGCAGTGATCACAGCATCAGCCCAACAGAGCTCAGGAAGCATTTGGACAATGCTCTCAGGCACATGAAGTGACTCTTGGGATGGTGCCGTGCAGGGCCAGGAGTTGGACTGGATCATCCTTTTGGGTGCTTTACAACTCAGCATATTCTGTGATTCTTTCACCTTGTCCTGGAATCCTCCAGTGATGACATTGTCTACAGGCATCAAGAAGAGAAGCTCCCAACTCAGAGACATCTCAGCCCTTCCCCAGAGTATGCATTGCTAGCCATTGCAGTCACAGCACTTTCCTCACCTTGGCTATGGGGTGGAAGAGGAGAATTCACACTCTGCCTGTGTCAAAAGGGTATTCAGACAGCAGGGGAAATGTGGGAGGTGTGTGAGTATTCACTGAGGGTGGGGATTCATCTCCTGGATGCTAAGGAAGTGTCAAGTAATAATAACACACCTTGGCTATGCCTACACTGCTCAATAAAAGAGGAGCAGGGACTGATTTCTGACTCCAAAGGTCCAAGCAGCATGGGCTGGCTTGTGGCCACAACCTGTAAAACCAGATCCCACTAGGGCAGATAGTTTGACTCTTTGACCTGTCCTGAGGCCCACACTTCATCTGAGGCTCATGTGGTCCTAAAACAAAGGGACTATTTTGTGTGTGGCTTTTTGCAGCCCGAAGGCTTGCAAGGACCTGGGCTCCACTGCAGCTCTTGGAGAGCTCTCTTTATCCCATATAAAGGAGGGTATGTATTGCATGCTGTAGGGCATGACAAAAGGATATATAGGTGTGTTTAAGCACACAAAGCTTGAAGATATCTTAGGAGACTTTTTCAGGTGAATAAGACCAAACACTGTGATCATCTGCTCAACAGCATCTTTTTGTAGCATTTCTGGAAAGGAACAGTCTATTAAATTTTATATCATTGTCTGCCTGGTCAGTTTGGAGGAGTGGAATGCAATACTCAGTTTTCCTCCTCTTCTTTCCTCATCTCATATCAGAAATATCCACAGAAACCTCCAATTCTTTCTAAATGTGCTAGCTCAAGCATAAGAAACTGTGTAGTTATTTAAGCATAGAACTGGGACCTTACTAATTCGTTCTACTACTTGAATCAACGTTAGCTTTCCAGTCAGGGAGTAGCAAAGTTATAAAAGTCTCTATTAGTCATGTATGGGGAGGTATGTTTTTATATAGGTACGTCTATATTAATATTTGCATTAAAATTTTCTATCTAGGCACAAACCAGATGCACAAAACAGCACCATCCATCCTGTGCCAAGTGTGAAAACCAAAAGCACAGGAACTCTAGATCTTCTTAAAAGCCAGAATTAAAAAAAAAAAAAATTAAATGCAGAACAGCATTTTTTCTGTGTCTTCAATTAAATAAGAATTAAAAGAAGCCAGATTAAAAGGTGGCTCTGCTGGGCTAATCCCTGCCCAGTGCTCTCCAGCCCTGCCCAGGTTTCCTAGAGCAGCAGGTGCCTTTGGCAGAAGACAGCAACTCCATGCTCAGCAGCTGAGAGCACAGAACTGATAAATATAAATGGGGAAAAAAACATACAACTCTTGCTAAGTCAAAAAATACTTTGGTTATTCTCTCAAAGAAGGAAAACACTGGAGGTGCTGGTATATTGAAACCAAACTGCGATCCAGTTCCCAAAATTGAGCCCAGTAGTCTCTAATTGTCTCAGTTCAGTCAGATCCAGTATTGGAACATCACTGCTTGAGACACTGGAATTACGTGTCTGCCTCTGGCAGTTGCCAGTGCTTTGAAATCGAAGTTTTTTTATGAAAAAGAATAAAAGAGGAAAACTTTGCTGGAAAACTCAATAGCTTCCATAATTTTCAAGCAAAAGTGTGAAAAAAAGTCTGCTCTATGCTCCCAAGGATTATTTTTCAGTCAGAATTTTTTTTTTTTACATTTTTTCAGAGCTTTTGAAATTTATCTTTTAAAATTTAGCACATTGCACTAATAAATCAGAGCCCTGTGGAAACAAATTATGAGGCATAGTTATACGTCAAAAAGATAAATCAGAACTTAATGGCCAGGATAGAAGATATTTTCTAATCAGTCAACTAGAGAACTAATTAATGCTATAATTTGTAAAACAACCAAAGAAATATAGCCATGTTCTTAGTTGGAATGCATACATATGACAGCAAAGTTAACACTTATAATTTGGATCATTTTGTCTAATGTTTATAAATCAGTCTGTTAAATAAGATTTGAGCAAGATCTATAAATTAACACACTAAATTAAAAGTGTGTGGTTTCTGATGATAAATAAGGATTTACAAGTGTTGGAGGTAACCAAACAAACAACAAATTCGCATTGCTTGATTAGATGATGGTTAACCATTATAAATCAAAGCTGTAAATAATGTTTATCTCCTCAGATGTTCGTGTTTCAGTATGCCCATCTTAAAAAGGGAAAAGCATTGAATTTAAATTCAGTCTCCTCTTTAGCATACAAATAGAGTCCATAGTAAAGACTAGGAGGAGTATGAGTAGATTGTCCCATTTAAACTGCCACAATGCCAGCTTTTGTTCTGTTTTCTCTGCAAGCTTTGCAGCAAGAGATATCCTGGTACATGCCTTGCCTATAAGACTGTGGTTCATACTATTAAGCATATCTGCAAAGTGGAGAATGACTGTTTTTCTCCAAAAAAATGAACATGACCTGACAAGAGAGAAGAGTATAAGACTTCCCTCTGTGGATTTTTATCCTCCCCCTCCCCTGCTCTGACTGGCTGTGCAAACAATGGAAAGCTGAATACGTCTCATGCCAGAAGGCAGCAGGTTACTAAAATACCCATGACATATTTATGCAAGAAACATGCTGTAGAGCATATGGGCCTTGGGAGCCTTTCCCACCTTCTGTCTCTGTGTATTTTTTTCAGCTGTGAGAAGGCCTGATGAAGAGATTCATTTAATTGGGAAAATGTATTTTAGGCCAGAATAAGAAAACAAAGCAATCAAAACAGGTGACTGTAGACAGGAGCCTGAACTTCATAGCATTTTACTAGTTCTAGCAAAATAAGTTTTGCAAACTCTAAGTCAAATGCCTAAACATAATCCTCTGTTAACAGGTGGAGAAACCTCAGCCTTAAGGAGGCTGGAAACAAATCATTCAGCAGGAGCCACCAATTTTGAGTGCTTGACTGGACAAATACATGCAGGGCTCCAAGCTGAAAACGGGAACATAACAGCAACATAAATCAATGGTTTCTTTTGAAAATGAGGTCGTGAATTGGGAAAGGCTGGAAAAGCAGCAGTGTCAACACTAGAGCTCACTCACTTCTGGCTGAAACCATACTTCTTTTTTGAAGTCCTTGTCTAAAAAACCTCCACTTAGCATGAGAGCTTTAAGACTGTAAAGAATCACAGGATGGGTCAGGTTGGACAGGACCACTGTGGGTCATCTGCCAACCCTGCTTGAGCAGGCTTACCCTAGAGCAAATGGCACAGGATTGTGCTCAGACAGCTCTGGAATACCTCCAGTGAGGGAGACTCCACACCTTGTCTGGACAATCTGTTCCAGTGCTTGGTCACTGCACAGGATAGAAATTCTTCCTCATGTCTAAATGGAACTTCCTGGGCATCAGTTTGTGTCTGTTCCTCTTGTCCCATTGCTGGGCAGCAGGCAGCAGAGCCTGGTCCATCCCTGACCCCTCCCTGCAGACACTGACACACTGGGATGAGGTTCTGTTTCAGGTATCTCAAGGCTGAACAGGCCCAGCTCCCTCAGCCTTTCCTCAGAGAGATGCTCC
>VZRM01005248.1:512439-526742 GCA_013397955.1 Grantiella picta
CTCTGCTGGACCCACTCCAGGAGCTCTGTGTTTTCCCTGTACTGATGATTCCCAAACCAGACACAGCACTCCAGGAGATCCTCACCAGGGCTGAGCAGAGGGGCAGGATCACCTCCCTGACCTGCTGGCACTGCTCTTCCTAGTGCACCCTAGGGTGCCATTGGCCTTCTTGGCCACAGGGACACACTGCTGGCTCAGGGACAGCTCATGGTCCACCAGGACCCCCAGGTCCTTCTCCCAGAGCTGCTTCCTGGCAGGTTGGCCCCAGCCTGTGCTGGTGCCTGGGGTTGTCCTTCCCCAGTGCAGGACCCTTCATTTGTCTTTGTTGAATTTCAGGAGGTTCTCTGCCCATCTCTCCAGCCTGTTGAGGTCCTTCTGAAGGGCTACACAGCTCTTTGGGGTATTGCCCCTCCTCCCAGCCTTGTGTCATCAGAGAACTCGCTGAGGAGGCATCTGCCCCTCACCCAGGTCATTGATGAATAAGTTAAACAGTGCTCGGCCCAGTATTGAACCTTGGGGGACATCACTGGTGACAGGCTTCTAGTTGGACCCTGTGCCGCTGATTATCAGCCTCTGGGATCTGCAGCGTAATATTTCATACTTCATAGCTGGCAGAATGAGGAAGAATTTTTCTGCAAATTATTTACCCTACAAAAATTTAGAAGCATCCACTTGTACACCTGGCATGGCATCACTTGCTGTTACATAGAGGACCTAGGTCCAACAGATGAATATCTGAGCAGAATTAGTAAGAAATGCAGCAGTGGCAAAATGAAAATTTCAGTTCTGTCCAATTTTCGCTTCTTTTACTCCTTTGCTGTATCCTAACCATCTCCAGGGTCTCCATCTCCTAAACTAGGATTTGTTATTTGTCTTTCATAGGATAGAGTGTAAAATGCCAACCCTGATTATTAATCAGGTTTCCTAGATGTCAGTCCTACAATATTACTACCTTGTCGCAGTCAGCTAATTGGAGGTTTGCATGAACAAAGTTAGCATGAGACAAATTGCCCTAATCATTGAAAGGAGTTCCAGTAAGTAATTCTGAACACAAACTTCAACAGTTTGTTGGACTTTTGGTAATGGAGACTTGGAAAAAAACCCAAAACTGTACATATACAGAGAATTATCCACTAAAAATAGAAAATAGTTAAATATATTTTATTTTTAAGAATACAATTTCTTTTTATTTTATTATTTATATGTTAATATTGTATATTATTATTACTATTATTATTTAGATTGTGGTACACAAAAAAGATTATACATCAATGGATGTTTTTTCTTTCCTTTTTTGAGCTGATAGTGTTACTATCAGTTTCTGTGCTTCACCTATGAAACTGGATAGTACCCTTAATTTAAAGATTTCTGGGCAGCCATGTGAGGAGCCACACTGGAATAGTTCCCATTTACATTTATGTAATCAGCACACATGGATAAGTGTCCCTGTTCAGGCAGCAGGAGATGTGCTGTCTACAAACACGCTGGCCTCGCTTTGATGGGAGAGCCATGCATCCCTAATTTAGCTGATGGGAGCTTTATATTCCCTGCTCCTCTCTGTGAGGAGAGCAACCAAGGTGACTGCTGAGAGTGGTGTGTGTTGGTGCTGTTAGGTCTGTAGTGATGTGTCAGCATCTGAACCTTTATAAAACTTCTTAATTCTGGTAATCCAAGCAAAAGGACAGCTTTTTGGAGGAATATGTGATCTCTGTCTCTGGATCCCCTGTGGAAGGGTCAGGAGTGAAGAGGGAAGTGGAGAAAATTAACAACCCCACAATAGACATTACATAGTTCAACATTGCAAGCGAAATATTAAAAAAAAATTAAAAAAAAAACCACACACACCAAAAAAAAAAAAAAACAACAAAGAGTAATGAGAAGAGGATAGTAAACCTTGCTTCTAGCAATCTGCAAACAGATTTGCATTTGGGTAATTGCTATCTGACAAAACAAGGTTTTTTAATGCACGTGATAGACTTCTATCTCAGCCCTTCTCCAGTAGAGATTGGAAAAATACTCTGGTATGTACTAGCCAAAAATGGAAGCTAATACTGCAATAGCAGCACAACTGATGTACTGCTTCGGGTCCCTGAAGTCAGACCATGAATCTTACAACATCATAGGCAAATTGCTAAAACAGTAACCATGGCAGTTTTGATGCAAGTAAGGTGCTGCTGCATTCAAGGCAGAGCCTTCAGCTTTGGGTGTTGAGTTACAGTGCAGCTGCTTCAGGGAGCAGTGAAATGTTGCGCCCAGCATGTTCTGTGATGTGATGTTTCCCTTTATCCTTTGGTTCCTGCAACCGAGAAGATGATGTGGCCAAGCTCATGAGGAGCAAATATCCATCACCAGCTTGAGGTAATACCACTGATTTCCATTAGAACCATATGATGTGAGTAGAGATACCTGGTTAAAATCAATGTCACCTTTGAGCCAAACATTGCCTCCAGACCCAGGGATTGAAATGGCCACAGGTGTGGCTGAGAGTCACTTCAGCTCCCTCCTCAGCTCTCAAGGCCGGGAACAGTGCTGGGCTCCATGGTGTCACATCCCATTAAGTCATTTCACATATGACATGATGCAACCTGACAGAACATGTTTGGAGCTCTGAAAGGATGTTATGTCTGTGTCCACAGGCGCTGAACACCAACTACTAAGCCTAAGCACGCAGGCAGTGATTCAGGGAATCAGTGAATAGGGTTTTTCTTTTCTTTTGGGGAGATTACATTAAGGGACAGTCATGAATCATTTTTCACTTACTTTACATAAGTCATACTAGGAGTCTTAAAATTCAGATTTTATGCCTTTTGGTATATATTTTCGCACCTCACAGAATTAGCAATCATGCAGAGAACTTGAGCAAACCCCAGGACTCCAATGCAGTACAGATATTTGGGTTTTAAAAAATACTCCTTTCGGCACTAGATTTATGAAATCTGGAGGTGGTGGATTTCTAATTTATATTTTTTATTTATGTTACAGACTGGTTTTTGTTTATCTAGTAGAGACCTAGGCACAGGCATAGACCTATTTGTACAATGAATGAAGAGGATGCAAGAGACTGAGTGGTGACCTACTAAAATTAATAAATGTAGATTCTGTTTCCACCTTTGCCTGTCACTGAGTATACAATACCAATCACCTGATTTTTCTCTCTGGGCTACAAATGGTGAAACAATATCATAAAACAAGATCAGTAGATGTCTACTATTTGGAAATATAAGGATCTTTCAGTCATATTTTCTCTGCATTGATTTAATTCTCATTATAAATAAACTTCAAAATAAAAGATAATTTGATTTTCAATTAATCCAATTTTTTTTCTTTTCAGAAAATGACAAATCTATGTACTTTGACGGCCTTGACATTTTTACCAAATGTAAATTTGATTAAATCAGCTCTGTCAACTGATGTATTCTGATCAAAAAGACATGAAAACCAAAAGCAAAGTTCCTGGTCAAGTTAACATGCTAAATAGCTTGCAATTATTTATTTGTCTCCAATGAAGGCAGTTAGCTTTACTGACTGTTGAACATATGCTGCACTTGAAATTTAATTTCTTAAATACATTTGCACAGAAACCCCATGCAGAGACTAGAATAGGAATATCTGCATCACCTTCCCACCCCCATCCTCCCAAATTTTCTCCCTGGCAGACAGGCACATGAAGAGCCGTTTCCAGCATGGCAATCCCTGTGTCTAATCCTGTTTGGAGTGGCTCTGTGGTCCAGCCAAGCCCCACGTGGCACACAGGTGTCAGGAGAAGCTGGTGCAGTGCTGTCCCAGGTATCTCCACCCTGAGCTCCTCCAGCAGCCCCTGGGCACAGCAGCCCAGAGGAGAACAGGGAGATGGGGACAGGGGCTGGCATGAGGCTTGGCTGCCCTCACACTCAGCGTGTCTCTCCTCTGTGCACAATGGCATCACAAAGCTGGGATAGGGATGTGCCTCCCACTCTGCTCTCTCTGTCTGAGCCTCAGCGCTGTCACAGAACCCTAATTCCTCCTGTAATCTTTGCAATAAGCCTAAAGGCCTCCAAATCACCTGCAGACAAGAAATGCAGGGTGAGGAGCGAGCAGAGGCTGTCTCAGAGTCAGGGGTGCCGTGGTGAGAAGTGACCTCTTCTTCACCACGAGAGAACAGAACAGAGGCTGCAGTGCTGTGAAACCGTGGGGTGCAGCAAGCATCACTCCCAGCCTCCCAAACACTTGCTGTTTGTGAAGTTGTTCCTTCAGGTGTGAATTCAGAGGCTTTGAGAGCCAGGCAGACTCCCTGTTTGATTCCCATCTCTCCCTCCCTGTGTGGTACCCACGTCTTTCCTGCTCAGAGTGCTGTGTAAGTGCTGAGAGCATCCCTGATTCGGAGTGAGATGTTTCACTCTAGAGCATCCAGAGCTCACAGCATGTTTTGGTTGCTATTTGCCATTACATGATGCCTGCCTCTTTGATCAGTCGCTGTCACAAGCTCCATGTGAATCTTCTTGAATGAGCAAGGGAGTGAATGTGCCTCAGAGGCAGCTGGGTTTAGGAGAAGGTTGCGATTCCAGCTGACTCAGACCAATTTTACTGTCACCTTTTATCAAAGGCAGAAATCAAAACTTATGAAGGAAACATGGGTAAGCTATACTATGCTGAAAGTGTTCTTTTTATACACATGGCCACATTTACTAAATGTAGAAATACAGATATACCTGCAGATCAGCTTATCATAACATGGAGGCAGGTAATGTTATTTTTCTAACTAGGCATTTCAATTCATGATTTATAGATGCTTATATATTCATTAGGCCATTAATTTAATAGGTTAACTGGAAGAGAAAAATTATTCTAATATCATCAAATCATGAATACCTCCTGGTTACTCATCTAGTGACAGGAAAGGAATAGCATTATTTTCTTTTAAAGATGAGAGATCCGATGTACTCTGACAAAACATGGCTTGTATTGTCACACTGAAACCATCATTACTATACATTTTTCGAGCCTGCATTTCCACAACTGACAGCTCGGAGACAGCCATGTAAAGGGCATCATAAATAACAGCCCCAGTAAGGGCATATACACTGTGTTATCACTGTCCCTCTTTAGTGGAATATTTCCATTTAACGAATCTGTAGAAAAAATAATTTTAACTGTTGACTGAAGGCTTAATAATTTTTAGAAGTGCTAGGATTTCATCACGTCTGTGAGAGCCAGCTGCACGTGCTTTGCACTTCCCTGACGCCTGTTCTGTCTTTTCTGAGCAGCTAAAAAGACAGAGGGAAGAAACAGAGACAAGTTCCCATGTACTGAGCTTCCCACATCTGCCTGGTTGAAAAAGCACACTGATAGATGGTGAAATATAGTTCTCATAATTTTTTCAACACGGACGGCAGGAGATGCAATAGCTTTTAGACTACACTTTAACCTAACTTAGAGGCAAAATGCTTCAGCGCATAACTGAAGCAGTACCAGGGAAGAAAATGCAAATCCCCCAAGCCCCTGGATAATTAGTAACCTACCCAGCTCTGCACTCTTTCTAAATGTTGCATTAAATAAGTAAATGGAGTTCTGATTAACCATTAGGTTGCTGACAATATTTTTCTCCCTTTGATTGGCATTGGACAGATTTCTGTCACGGAAAAAATGTTTCACATAGATTTTTGTAATTTGTCTCTGCGATTGTAATTTTCTGCTTTTGTAATTTTCTGCAATTTTTCTAAAGTCAATGACTTCAAACTGATTTTTCTACCTGAAAGACTATGACCTCAAAGTGTTTCTAGTGGTATTTTGATAGCAGGGAAACATAAAAATTAGAAATGCAAGTAGTCAACTTTACATTGTAAAGGAAGGTATATCCCACCTTTTGGGTATGGTAAAACAATCAATTTGCCAAGGGAGTTGCTCCAGACATACCATCATTGGTTTTCATTTGTTGTTTTTTTGGGTTGTTTTTAATATGTTATTGATTTTTCTGAACAGTCGAGTATGGTTTATAATAGCAATAATCTGCATGAAGCCAACCATTACACAGGATAACACCTACTTGATAGAACATTAGCTTTTGCCTTTAGTAGCTACCTGAGAAACTAAATTGAAAGGTGGGGGTTAGTTTTTGTTCATTTTGTTACTAGTAATGAGTGACATTAAAGTGAACATGACTTGTGTATTTCCAGGTGCTCTGGGAGTGGGGGGAAAATATAAATGATCAGCTGTCCCTTGATGTTTTTTCAAGGCATTAACTGGCCAGTAGTTTTGCAGCTGGATCGCCTACAGGCTGCTTTTCATCAACTTATTTCAGCACGTGTTTACTTCCTACTGGAGTTGCATGCACTGAAAATTAAACATGCATTTAAGGGCTTTGGCTGAATTAGGTTGTTTAAAAGGGCTTTGGTTCCTAAATGAGATGTGGCAAGAGCTTATTTGTATGTATCCTAACTCAAAAGATTGGAACTTGGTCTTCATGTTTTCCCCTAAAGCAAGTAGAACGCTGGCCTATTTATCATGTGCGTTAGATGTGAACAATCTGGGGTTGTGTTCAATTCTGGTATTATTAAGAAGCCTTGAGATACGAATATTAAAACTATGAAATACACAAATTATTACAAAAGCATATTTCAAGTGTACCTCACTGCAGGGTGTAGCTGTCATCTTCTCAAGCTCTGATATCTGCCCTGCAGCACTATTTACTGGCTCTTTCTCCCTTTCGCTGCTTTGTATTTTTTTACCTCCTTTTTAATAAGCATATTGCTTTCTAACACACTTAGCATACAAGTTCAGTGAAAAGATCATGTTAGTTACTGTTGTTTGCAGCTAATGTATTATTATTCATCTTGTTATGGAAAGTGAAAGTCAATGTTTTTTAATCCGGTAACCACAAAATTATTTATGCCACGGTGATGTCTCTTGTACTGTGTCCTAATCCATTTCCACAGAGGTTTGAAGTGTTCCACAATAATTTTGCTGGTTTATTTCCCTACTGGTTGTTTCATTTTTGTTCATATGTGCTGGTGTTAATACTTTTTGAGGAAAAGATATCCAGCCATTTTACAACATAGCAAAATCTCATATTCCTTTCTTTATTTAAAATATGTTCAAGTGGACAGACAGTTATTTACAGGTGCAGACTGTGAAAATGTCCAGGTTAAGATATGCTCTGATCCATAAATATGAAATACTACAATAGTAATAAAGATAATTTGCAATTGTTTGATTTCTGTTCTTCAGTCTGAGGTGTTTGGTTCGGGATTCTAATCTCATTTGTCTTTAATCAGCATCTGCCAAACCCCACAGATTTCAGGGAGTCATTATTGGTAGAGAAGTTTTCTTTTTTGTAGAAGCCTGAAAATTGAAACAGCAGCCATGCAGCTCTCAGCATGTACAAAACTGAAATATATTGTGTGTTTCTTGGGGAAGGACTGGATTTGGAGGCCTTTTTTTTGGTTTTTGTTTTCACATGAATGCATGATATGCACAAGAGGTATATATCTGTATCTTGTAGGATATACTGCTGAAAGAGCTATGAAAGCAAAGGGAAAGTAAGCTTTTAGGTTCTGTCTGTCAAGTCTGGTATTTTTACCACCATAAATTCTAGTCTTCTACTTTTGGCACTATTTTTGGTAACTTTTTAGAATTAGTTCAGTGGATTTAGAAGAGACCTCTAGCATTCAAATAACAAATTGAAGGTAGGTGAAATCTAAGCTCTAAAGAATTACATATTGGTTGTTAAATAGTTTATTATGACATCTCAAAAGCTGTGTTTGGATGAACGTAGTGGAGCTCTTAATTGCTTTCTGTACTTATTACTATTAATATCGTTTCCATAAGCCTTGGAATTAAAAATGTAAATAAGATATTAAGCTGTCTGAGTATTTAAAAGGTTTAAGGGAAAAAAAGCTTATTAGGCTGTTTAGTGTTTAAGTGACCTCCAAAGGGCAGATAACAGTGTAGACCAGCAAAATCAGACACTCAATGCAAAATAAATTAACTTCTTATTATCACATATTAACATATTATATTTCCCTCACTCTGCCAAACTGTGATTATGAGTCTGGAAGCTGTAAAAATATAATTAATTTCTCCATGTTTTTATTAGAATGCAAATATATCTACATAGAAGCAGGGTGATTTGTTGGTGGGTGGATACCTTGATTACTTTTAGGCTGCAGAGTAAAAGTACAATGAGAAAGGCAGCAGAGAGAGCACAGCAGAAGCTATGGATTTGGAGAGTAGAATGCGTTAAGCAAAATATAGCTAAATCTAAAAAATCAAGCTTTGGTCCATATCACATTAGATTTTGTTGCCAGCCTAGTATAATTTCCGTATTGAATATATGTTTTAAATCTATAATTTTATTCACGAATTAGGAGCTATCAGCTTCCATATAAAATGAATTCCTCTTGCAATGGCTGCACTGCAGAAACACTCCAACCCAAAACTGGAGGGAAGCATTGCATGGTCCTGCTAGATTAAAGCAGATTAAAATCCATGTCCATCAAGCAGAAAAACATTTGGAAATAAATTTCAGGATAGCTCAGTAACAGCTGCAGGAATCCCTGGCTGAAATACCTTTTTATGAATATCCAGCTAACTGTGCGATGGTGAATATCCAGTAAGGACACTGGAAGTGGCTCATGGTGTCACTCTCAGGAGCATACCACCAGTTCTAGTAAACCACTGATTTTGAAAACCTCTTGCCTTTGCTTTTAAGTAGAAAGATGAGAGTCTAACTTTGGATTCTAACTTTGAATGGAAAAGATTGAGAGATTTCAGACATTACTTCGCTTTTTGATTTGCAAATCAATTCTTTTTCTATATGTTCGAATATACAATTGTAAAATTAGGTATTAAATTGTGATTTTAAATAGCTCTGGAATGTTTATTAATTGCCACACTTGCAGAACTTTATCATTTTCATCTGTCAGTATACTAAGATACAAGGGAACATTCAAAGGAAGAATGGAAATATTTTTACTGGAAATTACATGCTTGTGTTGAGAAAACAGAATGCAATCTGAAAACAGGGAAGACCAGGGCTGAAGTGAATTCCCTGACAAAGACCTAAAGAACTCAGAGGCAATGCGGTTATCTTTCATAAAGCAAAATATTGTCTCTTATTGAATCTGATGCATAATATAAAAACCAGAATATTCCTCTAGTGCCTGGATGATTGCTGCTCTCAGCAGCCATAAGAGAGACAGGCCTTTGTCTCTTGATCTCATTAAGGACACTCCAGGTTTTGCTCAGCCCTTGAGAAAGGAAATGTTTTAGACTGCTCTGGAGTGATTGTTTTATTGTCTGCAAGGAAAGTTGTTAGATTGTATTTTATGGAGTCATATAAGGATATGACACAAGATGGAACAAATGTTGGAGACTTGGAGTCAAAATCTGATCATGCAAATAAATTGAGGCATGTGGAGAATTATGTAGAGAATGTTGGATGTCTGGAAGGTGCAGGATTAGCTATGATTTTCTTTCATCTCTGGTTTTTTTTTTGTCAAACAGGCTTTTAAAACTCTTTTCATGTTCTTCTTTGGTGCATAAATAACAACAAGTCAACATCAACCATCTGTTGCACATTAAGAATTTTAATTTTAATGCATCCAATGATGCCCTGCTTAATGGTCTTTTTGACTTAGTTGCCAATATCAGCAGGATGAGCTTGATAATTGACAAGGGCATGTAATTGATTGTCACAGGTGGAAATACACTACTTATTACTGTGTACACTGAGAAAAGAGCCTTCAGAGACTGTAGGGCTTGATCTATAAAAATGTAAATCATTTTGGCTTTGAAGGATGAAATTTGGACTTTGAGGCACTGTCAAGGGCTAGCTGAAGGAGAGAAAAAAGGGTCCCTTGAAGAAAATGAAATCTGAGCTGTAATCTAGCAATAAATTTCTGGCAAATATCTCTTCTGCAGACTCAGTTTTCAGCAGCAGCTTTGACAAAGGACAATGAGCAGCAATGGAAACTCAAGAGCAGAGCAGGTGCCTCCAAGAAAGTGTCAGTGCTGTCATCCGAAAGCAGTAACCAGGATCTTGTGTCTGATGACAGCTGAAAAGCCAGTATGGGGGGAAAAAAGTCTTGTCAGCACTAGAATTGCTTTTAAACATGATGTTTGGCTTGCTCCACAAGGACAAAGGGAAAATATGCACCATTGCTCACATCCCAAGCTGAACAGAAATGGGAAATTCTGCTGGTTTTTGATGGGAAAGTGCAGGCTTTCAACTCCAGTGCAGAAAAATAAAAGAATAATTGTGCCATATTTTTCTCACCTTCACAAATGGAAACTTGAAAGAGCAATATAGTGGTTTTCTTAGAAAAAACTGGCACAAGTTTTTGCACCCACCTATTAAAATGGCCCTTTAATCTAAAAGAATCAGACATGTGCTAAGCCCTTTCATGTTCAATACACTTCAAAATGTTCAAATGGCTGAAGGGGACCATGTTCTTCAAGATTTTCACCACAGATGGTTCACCTGTGGAAAACATCTCTCATTACTACTTGTAATTTCCCCTCACATAGCAAGGTGGTTTCTTCACAGTGAAATTTGGGAGCTACAAATTACAAGGGGAGACAGGAAATGTCCGAAGATGCCAAAGCAGCACTTGTTCTGAAGCTGGGAATAAGATATATGACCTTCCTGTCATCTCCAGGAATGATAGATAAGTGAAGTGGGCTAATAGAGCGACACAAAAGTGCAGTGTGAGCTGTTCATCCAGAAAAGTGTTATCTGCATTTTAATGTTATGGGTGGTAGCAACCTTTGAAGCTGGCTTAAGAAAATAATTTTTGGAAGTTTTGCTACTTCACTGTAATGGATGACTGTGCAATAAAGTCAGACCTGTTTCAATATCGAGTAGAGACTTCCATGAAGTTGGGCCAATGCAGCCTGCAGGTTTTTCTGAGCTTTTTCTGTTCCTAGAGCTTTTGTGACATTCTCTGGTTGATTATATATGCATGATAGGTTCCTTACAGGAGTCTGCTTCCCAGTTGAGCAGGTTTTGCTTTGGGTAAACATGGCATTTTTACTCTTCTCCATTCCCCATTAGCTTAACGACAGTGAGAAAGCTTCTCTAAAGAAATCCTGCAGTGCACCCTGAATGTCATCTTTAGTCTGGAAGTTCATTTATCAACTAAATATTTCAGCTGAAATAATACATTTTCCTCTCTCACATACTTTGAAACAGACTCTTTAGCTTGACTTTTCCCACAAGACTGCACCTACCTTGATAGATTATGGTCAAAGTGAACCTTCTGCTCTGGTCTGTAGAGGTTCTTATACTTCATTGGTGTCCTGTATTTTTAATGACATTCCAATTAATTATTTTTCTGGGACACCTTTTGTGGCTGAAGCCTGTGACTTTGTTTTGCTGATCTTATCACCACAGTGATATATCTATACCTATTTATTAACCTTAATCTGCATAATAATTTTAGAGAAAGTATTTTTTCCTAATGGAACTGACCTCCAATAATTGCTTTTATCTAAGAATTTTGTGAGCACTGGAGAAAGGAAAAAAAATCTGTCTTTTAAACTGTAAAATGCCGTAAGTGGCCAAAATTTTTATAAAAGCTGTCAAAGTTTTGTGACTCATGAAGAAATTAGCAAGACTGCAACCTGTTTCTAATGTCTTGTGTGGATTATTGCATACATTAGTTTTAATGGCAAATTTTACCACTGTGAGCTCAATCAGCGCAAGAATTATATTTCTGAAAGCTAAGACAACTTGGACTCCTTTTCCGAATTTCTTTCCAGCATGTTGGAAGCAAAGCAAACTACTGTGTTTACTGCAGAGGACAGCTTTCCTGTGAGAGTTTATTTTTATTCCTCTTCTTACTCAGTTACAGGGAAAGATCCTATAATTATCGACTATCTTTTAGTGGTGATTTACTTGGCGAAGATTGATTAGCACAATCAGTCACTCTAAAGCAATTTTCATCACCAAATATTAGATGGTTTCTTCTCCTGCTTGATTAGCAGTCCTGCTGCAGGTTACATTGTAGATGTAATTCTATAAACACAGCTTGCAAAGTGTTGTTATATGAAAAATACTCATCTAAATATAGAAATTCTTAAATATTTATGGGTACTAATTGTGTGCATGCACATGTGTACACATGAGTGTGTGTCTGTGTATATGAATATGAAGAAAATCTGTAAATGTTGATTTTATTCTAAATATGGAGCTAAAGATTTGGATTCAGAGATTAATCTTCCACATGTGTATGTAAATAATATTTTTGTCTGATCTTATCATCCTGCCCCAGCATAATCTGGTAAAGGAAACAAAAAAATCCTTATATATGCTTAGCAGAAAATAATTCATATTTGTCCTTAAAAACACAGCTAGCTTAAAACATTTTGGTTTAGGACATGTGTTGTGCTAGTTTTGTCTAGAGCAAAGTTCTCCACCCCTTATTCTGTACCATTTATGTCATGCTCAGGTCCTACACTATCTAACAATTTAAAGGCATATCCAATACAATCTCCACCTCTGATAATTTTGGGCCACGCTATAGGGTTTAACACTACAATTAACTCCTCCCCTTGCTCCTAGCCTCCCTGCTGTAGCAAATCCATGACACTCCATTCAAATTATTAATTATTTTCACAAAGGTTTCATGTAAAACCAGCCGAGACTGGCCCATATTACTCAGACTGTTTTGGTTTCTTTTTTTCTGTTTTGTTTTTTTTTAATTTTTTTAGTTTTGGTTGTTTGGTTTTTTTTTTTTTTTATTTGGAATATTTGCTTGTGAGCTATTCTGTTTTAAGCTTTAAAGGATGCACTGTTTGTGTCTGTTTTCTAGGGCTGACTTGGGTGAACTGCTACTCCAGCTGAAGAAATCATGTAGTTCCTATCCTAAAACCTCCCTCAGACTGAAAGGAAAGCAGAAGCAGCTATGCTGAAGTGGAGATTCAGCAGAGCTGCTAAACTGTCTGCAACTCTAGGCATTGCCAGGCAATGTGAATGGTATAGATCAAGTAATGCAGCTCACCCTCAGAGCCATGTAAATAATACATTTGCCTATAAAAATGTTAGATGTGCATTAACAAGGAGCCACATTTTATGAGCAACTGAACAACATTGATTTTGTGTTTTGGTGCAGTTTCCTCTGCTGAGGGAACAGAAGGGCAAGTGAGCTGCAGGTACCTGTGCAGGAGGCATGCAATGTGAATCAGATAGGGGTTCATTGCCTTGAACAACTTCTTAATCTGGGGCTGACCTGGAAAACGAGACTTCTAGTGCCATGGAGGCAGCAGTCTTCCCTCAGCAAGGAGCCACGGCTGTGCTGAGAAAGGAGGATGAATGTGAAGCCTGTGTAGGGATGTAGGATTTGGGAGAGGAATGAGTCCCACAGGAGCTGCAGCAGGGCCTCATCTCCCACATGTGCTGGCAGCCAGTGTGAGGATGTTCCTAGTCTCCTTCAGTTCCTGAGATGAAATTATTTCCTGATTCCCTCAGAACTGATTTTCCTGACAGGTAAATTCAGTCTTTCACTTTGTCTTGCCTTTCCTTTCAGTGCCTTGACTTTCCATTCAGTTCAGCTGGAGCTGGCTACTCCGTTCCAACAGTGGATACAGGATTTTAGACCAAATTATTTTATGAACCAGAAATGAAAGCTTTTTGAAGCTTCAGTGCACTTTCTCAATTTTCAAACGGGACAAGTCTTCCAGTCCATCATTATGCAGAAGTGAAAATATCTGTATCTATATCAATCTATATATATATCCTACTTTTCCATAATTCACAAAGAGAGATAAATCCAGAAATACAATCTCTCATTTAGAAATCAAAACTGACGAAGGCTGCTGTTTTTCCCTTGAGCTGCTAAATCTATAGCTGTTTTCAGTGAAAACTTAGCTCTGCTTGTATCTCTTGTTTTTCTGTGCACTCATGCTGTATCTACTTGTAAGAGTTAATGGAATTGTAACTTACCACATACAACAAATGAACACAAGGAACATGTTTTCATGCAAAATCCCATAATTGATGTCTTATAAAATACCGGAAAAAGTTCATATTTTTGCTAATATATCTATGACTTATATAAACACCCAATACCAGAGGAAAGTGTGTAAGAGTTATTCCCTCAGATCTGAGGACAAAAACTGCACTTTCACACAGGAGTCCAAGTTTGAATTCTTGCTTGCCAAGTAGCAAATGAATAAGTAACAAGGCTAGTACACACAATACATTTTTCTAAGCATGATACCTGGCTGTAAAATTATAGATACAAAAGCCTGAGGAAAGAAAAGCAGATATGTAAGCTTTTAGAAATGTAACTCTGTTGTATCATATGTAACACCAAAAAAAAAAAAAA
>VZRM01005248.1:526772-606619 GCA_013397955.1 Grantiella picta
AAAAACAACCCAGCGACAGAATTATCACAAGGAAATGTTGTTATTCTGTATAATTCTATCACTCTTTCTGACAGACAGGATTTAAGTCACTACTGTAGAACTGAAGTTAACAAAGAGAATAGGAAAACTTCTTTGAGTCTCTGGTAATACATTTTTTCAACTTCTAAATGCACAGGATGTTAGGAAATAAAGCACTTTTTATAATGTAGGAGACGTCAGAAACAGAAATTGTTAGCTGTCATGGTTTAAGCTCTGCTGGAAGCTAAGCTACACTCAGCCACTTGCTCAACTACCATCTCTTTCCCTGAGCCCAGTGGAATGGGGGGGAGAATCAAAGTGAAACTTTTACCTTGAGATCAGAACACTTTAACAATCACAAACAAAGTAAAATACAGTAACAATGGTGAATGATAATGATAATAAAAAGGGAAAAATTAGTGATGCACAATACAATTGCTCACCACTTGCTGACCAGTGGCAGATCTCCCCTTCCCAATGCAGATCAGGTCCCACTTTTTATACTGATCATGATGTCACATGGTCTGGAATATCCCTTTGATCACTTGGGGTCACCTGTCCTGACCGTGATTCCTCCCAAACTCCCATTCACCCCCAACTTCCTCAGCAGTGTGACAATATGAAAAGCCACAAAGGCCTTGGCTCCGTGTAAGCTCTGCTCTGCAGGAACAAAAATATCTCTGTATTATCAACCCTGTGCTCAGCGCAAATCAAGAACTCTGCCCTGTACCAGTCACTGGGAAGAAAATTGACTCTATCCCCGCCAAAACCAGCACACTAGCATATTAATTTTCAACTGTAACCTCTTTGCAGATATTTTTTTGCAAACTCTCACCACTAGAAGTATTAATGGTAGCAGACAGCATGCAGCATGGTGAGAGTTTTCATGTTAGGCTTTATTCTATTTCTGAATCAGCTAATCAGCTCTGTACCACTAGTAATATACACATACCACAGCTCATGACCCCTGAATTCATGTCAGGAATTTAGCTGAAAGCAGTGAATTCATATAGAAGGACTGCAAAAGTTTTTAATTAGCCAAATGAGAGATGGTGAGATTATTTCAAGTAGTATTTGTGGCAACGCACTATATTCCAGTTGAACAAAAATGAAGAAAACTCACTGATCTGTAATGATTCCTGTTTCTTGCAAAAGCTTTGACTATTGAGCTGGAGAAGATCTCTCAGATCACGCAGTACAACCTCCTGTGTGGAGCATGATGTTCCTGTACAGAAAGCCAACAAGAAATGTACCTAACTTATTTTTGAACATCATTAGTGAAAGTGACTCAGGTTCATCAGGAGAAAAGCATTTTTCCATTATCTAATAGCTTGTCTGCTAGGAAATGTTTCCTTTTATCTAATTCTGACCTTTTATTTTCCAACTGTTAATTCTGATTTGATTTTTAAAAAGAAAGCAAGCAGTTATTCCTTTAGCTTTCTCTTCAGATGTGAGCAACTGGTAAATAGCTTCAAAGACAATTAAGTAATGCCAACATAGTGATCCAGCTCCATGATATATGATAGCCACCTTTGCCATGGCTGAGTTTTAATTAAGACAAAAAAAAAAAAAAGCAATCTGGATAGGTATTTGCTTTAAAAAAAGATCTCCCAAAATGAAAATACTAGACACAGGAATCAAACCCAACCTTTTATAAATAATGTATTTTCTGTTGAAGTGAGAGATACATGTAGTTTTATGTTAGATCTGAGTGGGTACTTTCAAAATACTCTGGCAGACCAAATATTGGAAAACTCAATTATGTATTTGCAGTGAGGAACACACTACTAAATTAGATTTATTAGCACAAAATCCTGTGATAAGCTCTCAAATTCATTTGAATGCTCCCTGTAACTATTACAATTCACAAAAGCGGGAATTAGAAAACGCATAGCCAACCTCTTATTCAAGTCCTGAGCTGTGTCTTTGACATATGAGTTGTAAGTTGCAAATTAAAGACGATATCAAATCAGGAAATAATAAGTATCTTTTATGACTGGTTTTCATTGTGATGCAACTTTTGCAGGAAACCTTTTAAATGATAGGCAGGAAATGAAGGTTTTGTGCTGTAGAACACTGCAAATTCCCATCTCAATGAGTGATTACGAGCATTGCCTGATGTCAACTGCCAGTGCAGTTGTTTATACTCTGCTTGGCTCTCCTTTTAAGTCCCAGGTTTATATCACACTATTTTCTCTAAACTCATTATAGTTGTGACTAAAATGTGCCTGTAAGTCAGAATATTTTCCTAGAGACTATCTGGTGTCCAAAGTCATAGGAATGTTGGCTGCTCTGCCTGACCTAACAGGCCGTTAATCTTTAATGTGTTACTCTTCATTTAGTGGAGGAGAAAATGAAGTCAAGAGTGTCTCCTTTGTTTCAAAGAAGAGAAGTTCAAAAGAAAGAAAGAAACATTTGAAATAGATGTCTGAACAGTTAGTGATAATATCTACCCTGTGGAGCTGAGGTTGAGAGCTCAAGAAGCTTGTTTCTAATTTTCAGATGAAGGATAATTATTACACAGTAAGGCTTAAATTTAAAAAAAAAAAGTAAAACAGAGAGTAAAAGCTGCAACATGAGAATTGAGACAACAGACAAATTATTAGAAAGAAACAAGTGATCACAAAAAAGTGGATTTCTGCTTCCTTCACATGTGTGACACCCTGGGCTGCAGCCACAGCCACCAGCTCAATATCCTGCATCTGCATCTCGTCCTGTCTGCTTGGCTGGCTGGGGATGTCTTCACCCAGCAGTATTTTTGGACCATTTTTCCTCTTTCTCTGCAGCACAAACCTAACCCATAATTTTAAAGCTACCCAGAGGGGTGGTAGAGAATTGTTTCTTCCACGCTTTAAGTGAATCCCAACATGCAGATGATGCTCAGAGCAAATGCTTTTTATCCTCATTCTGCAGCGAACTAAATAGAGCACTCTTCTGCCAGTGTTAGTATTCACATAATCAGACATGGTTACTTTCCTTGTATTTATTTTTATACAGTGGAAAAAAATAACATTCTTTTTCCAAAAGAGATTAGTTTTATTTTAGTTTGGGTGTTTTTTGGTTTTTTTTTTTTTTTGGGGGGGGGTGTTTTGTTTTGTTTTGTTTTGTTTTGTTTTTTTGGTTGGTTTTGGTTTTTTGAGAAAAAGTATCATAACTCAGATTGGAAGATGTACACTTAAAGACATTATAACACTGGAAATAATCCAGCAACCACTAATCCAGCAAGAAGTCTGGGGATCGTTTTTAAAGGCAAATAATAAAACCCTATTTTACTGGTGATGATGCCAGCTCCAGACAGACACTGACAGTTAAGAATCAGTGATGGATGAAGCAATTTCTCTGTGTGTATACATAAGCTGTAGTAAAGCCACCAGGACCTGGTATTCTTTCCAGTAGTTTTAATTGAGGTTTTGCCATTAAAATTAGCAGACTTAGACCCCTGATCATGATGAGTCTGATTTTACATATCTACAAGAAAGCATTTAAATAAATAATATTCTTAAACTCTTCAACTATATAAATATCTGACACCCAAACAAAGATTTTTAAAGTGAGATACACACACACACCTTCCAAGCCTCTGTTAAGTGGTTGTTTTTAATTGACTAGAAGATGTGTGAAGCTGCGAAAAGATTTAGAACATCAAAAATCTTGAAAAGAAATGCATTAATGAGCCTGCCATTGGTAGTATGTATAACTACCACTGGTAAATAAGAATATATGCGTACTCTCTTACCTGCACAAAATTACTGCCATTAAAGAAAAAAAAGTTCTGATGTGCCATTGTTGTGACCCTCTTTACCCGTGATAAATGTATTTTTGTTGTATCTCTGGCATCCTGAATTCTAGCATGGGGAAAAACATTTAAACACTTAGAAAATACTCTGACCTAAGAGCCACAATTTTTTAAGAGACTGACACTTAACAAAAATGATGATTCATTTTTGCCACACCAAATATCATAGCTAAGCACTGCAATCTATTCCTTCATTGTAACCATTTGATAGCAATCTATGCACAATGTCCAGGTCTAAAATTATTAGTTCAACTATTACAAAAGAGCTTTGGCTGACAGACAAAGTCTGATAGAAGATAACAATACCAGGATCCTTGCTAATAGCTGTTCCTCCTGTGGCTAAATTTATCTGAGGGGGACTAGAGTACCAAGGTGGTCACAAGAAGATATCCTAATGATTCATTTAAGGGACTGAAGTTCCTCTCAGTTTGTCCCATGGGATGTGTTTTCCATCCCACACCTTTAAAATGCACAGGGAGAGTAGATACTCAGCAACAATCCCACTTGCATGAAAACTAAAGTTTACTTTCATTCCTAGTGAGCTTTCTTAGCAAGCCTGAGGTCTTGTTTTAGGTGTTCCATAAAACTGCACAAAGGTACAATATTAATAGTCAATTGTGAAAAATTCTGCCATTTATATACAGGCCCATATCTTTTGATTTGTTTATATTGAACTATATCAAGGTTAGTAGAATTATACTGAATCTCCATTGCCTGTGAATGCAATTACCAAAAACTGGAATTAAACAGGAGCCTTTAGCAGGTCCTGCTGCTGGGTACATGTTGTTCTATTAGAACATCCCTGCTGAAGTGCAGACATGGATTTTTACTAGTGTTTAAATTAAATGTTTGATTCTGAACCACAATGAAGTAAATTGAAAGGAATAGTGGGGATCCATGGTATTCATATTATTTCTACATAATGCATACATCTGGGGCTTCGACCAAGACAGAACGTGAATTTCTGATTCTTTTCTTCCTCCACTGAAAATGTGTGGTATACATATGTATTTATAGACAGTATATAAGCATATTACATAGATATCGCATTTTATATGCATGTGCATACATATGTTAAAAAGTAAAGTAAAACCATGAAATATGAATTTTTTCCTTCATTTACGCTGTTTTCCACAACAATAAGTACGTGAAAAGGTGATTAAAAAAACCACTGTAATTTAAAATAAATTATAACACAGTTCCCTCATCTAAATGAATGCCTATGTTTCTGGGAAAAAAATAGATTGCCTTTTTAAAAGGATGAAGGTACCTTCTGCTGTGACTAATCTTATCCAACCATCTGAGAAAGTCATAGCAGGAAGGAATTTATTGAGTGTAATTATTCAGTATGCAGGTAGCAGTAAATAACAAACACACGCTTCTTAGGGCATACAGTCAACAGAAGAAATACTTATTTACTGAGTATTTTTGCAAGTCTTTTTCAGAGCAGAGTCAACATTCAGCTCTTAGGAAGGGCACATCATTATCTGCTGTGGAAAGACTTTGGACTAACAAATAAGCATTGGTTTTTGTCCTTATATTATCACTCCTTAATACAGCAGAACATGGATAATATAGAGGTCTCATTTTACGAAATATAAGAACTCATAGTTCTTTAAACAAGTTGTTTATACAATAAAACCAATTATTATTAAAAGCTCCTGCTGCGTTATCCTCTTCTCTGGTTATATAGGATGTATATAATTTCAATTACAATATTTTGGAAGCTATCAATTTATCATCTTCTAGATGGCTATTGTCAGAAGCTTTATGACCTAGAGATATAGGATGGCTAAAAATGTCATTTAGACTTCATAGTCCTTCTGAAAGGAAATCAAGTATTCATTACATCGATCTCTGCAGCATATAGAAAGGGAACCTAAATGTGCCTTCCAGAAATTTGGCATACACAATATACAGAACACTAATAGTAACTTTCCTCACTTCCTATTGTTCTGCTCCTTTTTTGTCTTCTTTGGCTGCTTCAAACAGAGAGATGAGTCTTCTGGTAAGAGGTTAATCCTTATTTCTTGGCCTCATTCTCATAAGATAAGAAGTTTCTGGAAACAGTCTGCAGCTCTTGTTCCCCTGAGAAAGAAACTTCCTATTTTTGTAAAAGGTTCCTTCCTGTCCCTCACTCTATCAATGTCTATCAATCCTAAATTATCTTCCAAGGACTTGAAGACCCTTTAATTTTATAATTCCATTTTAAATCTACAAACATTTTTACCTTTTCCTTTAATTCTTCAGTTATGCAAATGGAATAAAATAATTTTCAATTTTTAATAAAATATTTTAAAGGACACTTTATTTCTTCGTACTAAAATGCTATTCCAAGTACCTTTATTACAGAAATCAAGGAAGCTTAAAGACAGTGCTGATAGCATCACCTTTTTTTTCACTTCTGCTTTCAAAATCTTGAAAGACTTGCACATATATCATTTAGATATTTTGCTTTATACTGTCTTGTAGATTCTTCGGGGAATATGTGAAGAATTTATATGGCTGATAATCTTACAGACAATGCCACATTGCCTAGTATTCTGAAAGCCTGACAAAAAATTAATGTGTTAATGGGCTACTGAATAGTCACACTGGGGATTTACATATTTTCTTCCTCATGTGCTGGTATTTTTGATAGTGGTTAACAGCTGTTCAGATTGAAATTTTATATTTTAAATCAAATTTAATCACCTTTACCTAAATGCAGACTCAATTTTGTCATTCTTCTTTATTGCTGATACCACATCAAGAAATATGGAATAATCCCCTAGTAACAGCATTAAATTCCCAGCTGTTCAGTGGGTTTCTAGGTGACCCGGATGTGTTATTGCATGATATTTCATCTCCTTCATTCTGCCTCTTTAGCATGACATATCTATTATTTAAAATCTAGGCTGGTGTCTTCCCATATCTTTTGAAGTTTTCAATGTCTTTCCTCCCATAAATATTCTTTGCCCTCCCACTTTATGGCTTTTCATTGCCATGATATGAGCTTAGCCCCATTGCTTCCCTCAGTTTTGTCATTCTTATATTTACAGTTTCGGTGTTATCAGATGTGGTATCTCCTCTGATGCTTGTATATACAATCTAGTGCTACATTTTTATGTTGTTTTGGTTTATTTTATACTTTCAATTGATTTACAGCTTTCACTAGTGTTAGATTTTACTCTGATAACTTAGGATGCCTTTCATCTATTACCTATCCTAGCCTACATTCTTCTTAAAGCTCTATACTCACAGTGTGCTCTCACTGTGAACTGCATTTAAAAAAAAAAAAAAGAAAGAAAAAGTGGTGCTCATCCATTCTCCTTGGAACATTACCTTTTTAATATGATATGCCTATTAAATGAGCATCAATTTTTGCATCTTTATGAGTAATCCGTATTTTCCATGCCAGTCACAGAGAGCACACAGACTACCAGGTGTCCAAACCTTTAAATTCAGTAATACCTGTGTGTATCTGAGTTTCCACAACTGACTTCTCTTTCCATTGTGATGGGGATTACAAATCCCATTGTACTGCAGTGACATTTTCGCAGTTTCATGTTAGCACTTCAACCTTGCTGCCACTTCTTGCGCAGTCTGAATACCTCCTTGAACATAATAATCCTTTTCATCATTTTGAAGGTATTTCTAGCACTCTATTTTTTTTATTTTTACAATTTCTGCCCAGCATCCTTGACATTTAGTCCCTACCCATCTCCAGCTTCCACTCCAGCCTTCTTAAATTTTCACTGCATGTCTCCCTATTACCTCCCCAACATTTCATCAGCTTTCCTCACAGATAGCAGTGCAAAGAGATTTGGAAAGCTGTTTCTTTTCTTTTAATTTCTTTGTACTCTCTTTCCAAAGAAAAAACACGTAGTTCTCAAGCATGGAAAAGGCAGAGTTCCCAGACACCTAAGCATGAAAGGTCAGCCTGATCCAGGAGCATTCAGAAAACCTTATGAAACTCCTGCTACACATTAGGTTGTTTTTTAAAGTTCCCAAATGCAAATATAACAGCTACCAAAAGCAATAACAAATCCATATGGCTCATTAGTACAAAAAATAAACCAATGCATAAAGTTAAAGTCAGAGTCATCATTTCAAAGGGAGGTGAGATAGGAAGACTGTTGAATATTGGACAGAAATTATTGTCTCCAAATTGCATGGCTATTTCTCATTCTCACAACAGTCCTTTGTGTCCTCCCCACACTGGGAAGTATTTTTCTTGCTATAGAATTAATCCGTTTTAATTAAGTAGTCAATTTGTAAAAACTAACACATTTTGCTACTACATTTTGAAATTCATATTCTTCTTGCTTCTTTCTTGGAGTGGGAAGAGGAGAAAAATCCACTGTGACAAACCCAAATTTGCATAGTTTTGAAGCCAGAGACATGGAGTCACTCCAAGTCATTATGGAGGTGCTAGTTTATCATGTCCACATGCACTTGTTCATACACAGCACCATCTGATGCTTTTGTGCGAAACAGAAATATTGGCGTTGAGTTAAAGTTGACACAAAATTCAGCAAGTTTTGAAAATAATTATGGCACAGACAGTTTGGATCTGATCCCAGCCTTCAAGGATGTCACACAATTTCCATAAAGCTGAAACTTATTTAAAAAACAACAAAAAAAATAACCTCATAAATTTAAAACCTTTTGTGGTCATACACAACAAAACATCGTTGCTCACTTAAAATAGCAAGGAATAGAGATTTATGGGAAAATACTTTGAAATTACTTTCTGTTTTCTTTGGTAATAGTCAGGCCAAAATCTGCAGTGTTTAAAAGTTTCTGCTCTCTGCTAGCTTTCTTCTGGCAGCCTGTGAGGCTGGTTCCAGCCCTGTTCTCTGGCAGATGGAGCACAAGGAGGGAAACATCTGCCTCCATCTGCCGGGGCACTGAAGACACATCTAACCTAAAGTATGTGAATACTCCTTCCAGAGTGGGAATTGGTGCTATAAAGCACAAAAAGAGGCTAGACAGTATTTTCTTTTCTACCAAAACAAAGTGAACTGCCATAGATGAGAGGGTGACCTAACACTGATGTAAAACCATTGGCATTCACACAGAGAATTCCCTGTCAGGCACGTTGTTTCAGTGCAGAGGCAGGCTAGTGGGATAAGTCTGAGGTAGGCTGAAAAGAAGATCTAACTCTTCCAACATCTCACACCCTCATTTCACAGTGGTGGGAATCGATTTGCTTTCAGTATAGTGTCACTGTTTCTAGTCGGTTTTTGGATCCCAAATGCCATTTTTAGAGAGCCAGACATGCGATGTAACAGGGCCAATGAATCTTTCCTTCTCAGCCCCCAGACCTGACTGCCAACCTGCAGCTGCCTTCAAGCACAGGCAAGCCCTCAGCACTTGGCTCCCTGGCTTCCTAATGCTCCTTGTACATTCAGGCTGCATCCGTTTGTGAATCAGTCCCTTCATTCTTTGCACCAACGGGGCTCTTCAGACTGATGAATCCCACTCAAAACAGAGAGGCAATTTCTAACCCACGTTTTGGAGACGGAGGGATGAGCAGTGTGAAAGGTCTGTAATGGTTGATCTCCAAATGAGCAGCGTGCCACAGACATCTGTTCTGTGTGTGCCTCTGCAGGCGCTGCTTACAGCCAAGGTTCCAGCAGCAGGGCAACACCAGCCCTGCCACTGCCAGCAGCTGGCTGCCATCCCACTCTGGTCCCATAAGGACACAAAGCTGTGGGGATTATATAATGTTTCTCTAAGTGATAAATGAGAAAGGAAAACCTCGGTGCACCCCTGCACTCCTGAAAGTGAAAAGGAAGTTTGTTTTTTTAAATTTATTGATTTAGAAAAAACAACACCAAAACACAAATGTTTCCCCCTGTGAAGAGAAGAAAGGGGAGAAAGGAGAATGAAATGCTAATGCACAAGGGTATGGGTTATTTATTACCAGTGCTTGTTCTAAACTAGTCTGCATTCCTAATGTATTCATCAACTCAACTGAATAAGAGATTGGGGTATGCAAAGAATCTGGGACTGGGTTTCATTTTCATGCTAGTCAAGGTGATTTTTCTTCAATCTATCATATACTGTATTTGACATATGGCTTTTCCTTTAATCAGTAATTGACTGGTGCATGCTTTGTGCTCCAGTGAAGGTAGATTTAATACACTGGACATCTGAATGAGCTATTTTTGTCTTTTGAATGACAAATTTAATTTTTGTAAGATGTATTCTACCATTGTTTCTACTAATTTCACATTCTTCACCAGCTCTTCGGTTCATCATTTCATAACTAATGTTTTACTTCAAGTGAACAAGGATCCTGAAAACATCAAAGGTGCCTTTCTTCAGTAGATCATGACAGCCTCTTTCATCCTCCATATTTCTTAATGTGGAGACATCCAGTGAAGGAAGAAACATAGGACTGTGGTAAACAGACTTAGGAAAAGTGAGTCACTGTTTTTCCAGTGATTTTTAGAGTGGAATTTCACTGTCCATATTAAGTGGACCAGGGGATTGAGCAATTTACCTGGCCAGCTAGTGGAGAAAAGCACATGTTAAAAGAAAATTCAACAGTCACCTTCTATGAGACATGAGTCTTAATTTCTATGTGTTTTAATTTATTTTCTTTGTCTAAAACTGATTTTTCAAGTCAAAATAATTTTTCTGGTTTC
Source organism: Grantiella picta (assembly GCA_013397955.1). Classification (NCBI taxonomy): domain Eukaryota; kingdom Metazoa; phylum Chordata; class Aves; order Passeriformes; family Meliphagidae; genus Grantiella; species Grantiella picta. The sequence goes on from VZRM01005248.1 coordinate 537,225, forward strand.
ATTCTGAAACTTGATTTTGTATGGAATTTTTTTCCTTATGAAAACAAAGCTTTTTGGTGAACAAAGCACTTGAAAATAGATCCAAAAAAAGTCTTGATAAATATATGTTATTTTCTCAATCTTCTAAGAAATAATTATCTTACTTGCTTTGAATTAAATTCTGTTGAGAAATTAAGTTTTTCAGACTTCTCAATGCAAACCTTTCTTGGCTGTGTTTCTGATTGCAAGTGTCCCTTCACTTTTATTTTCACTACTTCTTGTATGACTGACAGAAGCCAAATGAAACTCTTTTACTGGCAGTCTTGATATGAACAACAAAGCAACTGGAGCTGTGAAGCACTTCTTGGCTAAAAACAAGTGGTGAGTGTACAATGTGGAGGAGGAGCAGGAGGAAGGGGAACTGCTAGGTCTCAATTTTCTTTTTCTTAAATGTTAAACGTGCATGAAGTTAGTCTGACAGAAGAGGAGAATACAAGAAATAGGATGGGTCTAAAACACGTTTTATAGACTCTGAGGGTATCCAAAAAACAATGTCTTTTCTTTAAACAAAGGGTTTAAAAAAAAAAAAACCAATCAGGTAACTGTCTTTTCCCACATTTAGGAGAAAGATCTGAACAATTTGCTTGAAGGCAGGGAAAGACTATGACTGAAATTCTGACATGTAATAATAATGCAATAGGCTTGCTAGATGAGTAATAGGATTGTCCTCAACGATCCTCATCTGCATTTCTACTAAGGGCAACACAGAAAAAGAGGAAATGGAAGGGTACAAAAGAGCTGGAGTTGAGGGAGAGGGAACTGCAGGACTGCTGCTGGAGGACAAGCCTGGTGCCTTTGTCAAACGCCAAATAGACCACAGGAAGGTAAAAACCTGAGGATGGGTCACACCTGGAATAGCAGTGAAACTTCCAGGCTTGGCTGTCTAACAGGACAGCTAGAACCACAGTATGGATGCTGGGGAGGATGGTTTTCTAGGTGACCTTCCGGTTAACCAAAGTAATCAAAGATCACAGCAACAGTGCAAGCCCCAATTTCTTTCTGTGTTTCATAAATTCCCATATATCCCTTTGTTCAAATCCTGAGTTTTGTCACTAATTTTAATTAGATAAGCTCTAACTTTGAAGTTAGAAGCATTCTCTTAATATAGCAGAATAAAATGAATCAGCTTGCTCTCTTTAAATACTTTGTCATTTAAAGTGGAGTACTAGGAGAAAAAAACAAAACACAAAACAAAACAAAAACGAATGTCATATTACAAATGCAATGAAAAAACAGCAACATCAATTCAGCCAATGAAAAATACATTTCTGTTGATGCTCGAGGGCATATGAAAAGTGTTAAAATATATGAGCGCGGAAATGCACTCAGTCAGATGTACAAATGACAACGATTTGGGGAAAGATTCAAAACATTGTGAAAGAAATTCCAACAGGCATCAACAAGCAGAACAAATATACTTTCTCAGATATGATGTCTGTGAGGTTTCACAGTAGCTCATTTGGCCATATGAGGTGACAATATATCAGGAGATTATGTTTCTACAATCCCAGCCTCTGCAGAAAAAAAAAAAAAACCAGAAAAGAAATGAAAAGGATATTAAAATTTGTAGCAAGGATGCTCCTCTTCTTAGTTTTGGATGAATCAGTCACATTGAATTTTCTGTTTGTCACTCGCTTAACCATATATTTCCCCTTGGTATGAGTTTACCAAAGAGTAGTTTCTACTCACCTTTTTTATTTTCTTTGATATGTCATATTCAGTTTCATCAGTTTTCAAAACACATTTTGTTTTCTTGTATGGACATAACACTATTTTCCATTCCTACCAAGACAAACTTTTCACATTCTTTTTCAGTATCTGCCTCATTTTTTTCATAGTGAGTGTGCACTTTGTGTCACAGCCAGTACTAAACCACCCGAGGTTTTCTTCTGCCATGTAGTGACAGGTTCACCGTGGGTAAGGAAAATGCAGCAGCTCTTAGGTGGTGCTGTACTTCCCATTTTGGTTGCTATTTGGCTTTAGAGCCTAATTTAAAACCAAGCATGTTAGCAGCAGTGACCTCAGCCCATGCATAATTCAGACCCTAGCCCACTTCAGAGAAAAATAACTGAACTGCTGCCTCAGTACTCCTGATATTATCACAGGTCTGGTGCTAAGACTGTCTGCGGAATAAGAGAAGTCCCACAGAAACCAACATCTTGTTTGCTTGGATACTTGTTTAAAGATTGCAAGGCTGGAACTTTCTCAGAGGATCTCTGTCACAGTTTTTCCCATGGAGTCTGCAAAAAAATTATAATAGAGGCAGCTGTAGGACTGAGCTTTGTTTGTTACTGCTCTCCTGTAAGAGTCTCGTTCATTATTGAAGGAAGAAAAGGCTTGTCTCCATCATATTCAGGTGAATTCCTTCAGCTCTTTGACTTGGAAGGACCCTTGACAAGGTATATGGTTGTTGTAACTGTGACTTAGGACAGCATGAGGAGCAATTCTCCACGAATTTGTAGGTGATGCTGAGCTGGAGGGGGAGCAGCCAAAGCACTGGAGGGCAGAACTGGGATTCTGAAGGAGCTGCTCAGGCTGGACCCCAGATGGTCTGGCAGGAGCCATTTGCAAATGCAAACCTCGCACCTTGGAGGGATTATCCCACCCAGCAGTATGGCCTGAAGTAGGATAGCTGGGAAGCAGCTCTGAACAAAAATAACCTGATGATCAAAATGTCTAACGAACACCAGCAATGTGTCCTTGCAGCAAGGAAGACCAACAGCAGCCTGGGCTGCCTTGGCAAAAATGCAACCAGCAGGTCCACGAGGGTGATCCACCAGCTCTGTTCAGGATTTGTGAGAAGACAATTTCTGGAGTGCTCTGTCCAGAATTTTGGCTCCCCAGAGCAGGAAAGGTATAGACATGCTGAATGAGTCCTGCAGACAGAAATTAGGATGGTCAGAACACTCTATATAAGAGAATCTGAGAGAGGAGGGATTATTGAGCCTGGAGAAGTAAAGGCTCAAGAAGATATTAATATTTCCTGACCTGAAGACACAAAATAGTGGTGCCAGCACCATGAGCTAGTACAATAGTAGTAGTAACAGTAGCTCACTTTTATAACACTTTTGTATATCTTGGAAAAATAGTACTCATTGGAAATGCTTTAAATTAGAATTGTTCTATTTCAAGTTACATGTAGAATAATATATTGTACTTCAAAAGATACTGTTGCTACAAAATGTGGCACTTGGAAGTGTGGAAATGACACAATTTAGATGGATTTAATTCAACTGTTTCTACATGTCCTCTGAACAACGTAAATGGTGGCATACTAATTAATGCATGAGCTATGTTTCCTGAGGATCCCTGCCTCTCCAAGGAAATGAAGCAGGCAGACAGTAGGTCTTAGAATCTTTACCATTTATTAATTGCATTTCATCTCTATACTGACTTTTTATTGATTACAGCAGTATTAATTCTCTTGAAATACTTTTATGGTCTTTATGACTTCAGCATATGGCTTCTCATAAACAGTAATGAACATATCTGTTAGATTTAGAGATGGTGTATTTTTTCCTGTTTCCTAAGAGAGATTTCATGTACAGACCTATTGAGATTCATTGGAATTGCCCACTGATGGTAAGAGTGGGCAGTGCTTTGCACCTGGTATTTGGAAATATTCAACAAGTTTTAATATCTTACATGTCAAAAACATCCTTATAATTGATTTAGTTTTCTAGTTTGAGCTCCAAACATGAAACCAGGTAAGTCGTTCAGAAATTTCAAAAAATTCCTCGTTTGTACAGACGAAAGGCACATTGTGTGAAATTGCACTGAACCACAACTTATGTCATCAGCAAAGGTCAGGTCTTCCTGGGGATACAGGGGAGATCCTCATCACTTGAACTAATATTTTCAGTAGCTGCTCCTTCTCCGGACTGACTGCCCAGGGAGGCAGGGCAGACTTTTGCAGTTGATTTTACATCCCTTTACCACAGGAAAAGAGTAACAATATTTAAATATCTGAGGCAGTGGTGCTTGTTACTTTGTTACGAACTCTGCCATTCGGCTTTCTCGCTGTCTTTTCCCATTTTGCCTCTATTCACCTAATCTTGCTTGTACATTATACTGTCTCTGCCTTCTTCCCAGCCCACCTTGCTCTTTGTGAAGCCAAGGCTACCTTCCTTACCCTTGAACCCCCAACGCTGGATGGTGCCTTAGGACAAGTGGTCCCACCATGTGGGCTGTCTTTAATAAGCTCTGTGAGCAGAGGATCTTCGAGGTGGGCTGACCCTGTTCCTTTTCACACCCAGAGTGGGCTCCAGCAGGCTCCCCCAGGTACATTGAGAACAGTGGGTGGCCAGAAGGTGGGGGCTGGAGCATGCCCAAGCATCCACTTGACGATACATCGTTCAGTCAGACAGAGGAGCTGTAAATGGATGCAGCACACTCACCACAGATGAATCCTTCGGAGGCTGTAAGATACAAAAACATCTCTTTTGAGTACAGCACACTGTACTGAGGTGTGCAGGCTGTACTTGGGTTTGTGCTTGGGGGGGATGTATGTCAACCTTCTGCTTCTTACTGAGAAAAATGCTGAAGTCTTTGGGATACTTTTTTTCCTGTAGATGGTGAAGATGTCTATTTTTCAGACTACATATGACTGAACTTTAGCTGTAACTTTTAACCAAAAAAATCAACCTGAGGCAGGTATCTTGTAGAGGCAGCTCCAGCCCAGAGAGCAAAGGTTTAATAAAGTAAAAACAAATTGAGTCTTTGCTGCCAGAAAGTACTGGCAACATTAACTATAAGTGCCAGTGTTATTTCTGTATATAATATCGCAAGTTTTCACATATTCTAGCAAACTGTTTACTTTTTCTCTCCCTTTTATATTAAATACTAGATCAGAACAGATCATGATTCTGCACTTTATGTGGTTTTGAAGTCTTTAGCTTGGCACATCTATGCTCTTTATCAATTATTTTTTAAATTCTTTCTCATTTTTTTAAAATTATCTTTGCTATGTTCTTCCAATACTTAACACTGTATGTTTGGGAGGCAATAAAAACATGAGTCAAACAAACAAATTAGTTAAAATACTAATGTCTGGTACACACCTACTGAAGTAATACCAGAAATTCAAAATAAAACAAACAACCAAACCAAAACCACCAAACTCCACAAAATTCCAACCCCAAATTTCTAATTTCTTTCCAAGTTCTAGCAGTAACAGGGTCAGGACATGCATTTCTTATTAAGGATTAGTGACAGACTGGTGGTAGTTGATTGACAGATACCTGTGGCCAAAACCCCTTCAGAAATACACCCAACTTCTGCTAACATCACAGTCTGTATACGCACTCTGATACAACTGCTGTGGTATCAGGGTACTGAGCTTTGGTGGTTGTGCTTTTAGCAGAGGAGACATCTAAAAAGAAAGGGAGAAACTGTTGCAATATGCTGTAAGTGTTCTCCAACGTAACACCACTGGGAAGCCAGGACTAAACCTCATATGCTAACTCCTACGAGCAGCTGTAGGAGCAAAACTGTTTGTGCTCCGAGAAGTTTGTCGCGTAAATAATATTTTTTTCTTTCTGTTTCAGCCTTAAACTGTGAACAGAATTAATTAAAACTTGGAAGAAAGTTGTGCAAAACCACTAGGATTTAATCCTGCACCTTTTGAAATGAATGTGAAAATTCTTACAGTTAGAAGGGAAAAACAAGCAGCTAATACCAATAATAGGGATATAATAATTAGCACTTATGAACAGGATTTGCCATCTTCCATAGATGATGGCTTTCCTGGCTTAATTTTTCTTTTCCCACTTTATAGTTCTCCCTCAAATGTAAGTAGCAGCATTTGCTTTAAAATCTGCAGGTTGAATCTTCTTTCTTTAGTAATCCTTTATGGACATTACACTCCACCTTCGTGCCTCTGTGTGTTTGTACCTTGAGAAAGAGCTGCTTTAGACAGTGAATTATACTAGTGCCTTGTTTAATACCTAACCTAAACATTTGCCCTTGACATTCTCAGCACCTCAGTGCTAATTACGCAAAATAAACAGAGACTAAATGGAAACCGGGCAAAGTGCTTATCCTTCCTCAAAGATTTAATTTGGGATCAGCAACGCCGCTTGACGGGAGAGGGAAGTGGGAATCGCAGGTAAGTCCACACACGAATAATGAAACCTGAATTATTTTCCTAAACCCTCCACTAATAACTTGTGCTTTAAAGGTCACTCCAGAAGAAGAATCAAGGTCAGGCACCGCTAATCCTGAATCCGCGGCGGCCTTTCCTTTCGCTGGGCTCCTGGCCGTAGCGATGCCGCAGCGGGGCTGGGGGTGGGTGCGACCCGGGACCCCCAGTGCCCCTCAGCCGCGGGGCTGCGGGCACAGCCGGGGCTGCGGGCACCTGCCGGGGCTGCGGGGCACAGCCGGGGCTCCGGGCACAGCCGGGGCTGCGGGGCACTGCCGGGGCTGCGGGGCACTGCCGGGGCCGAGGTCCCCAGGGGGCAGCGGGAGCCGAGGCGAAGCGATCCGAGCGGCTCCGGGCGCCGCCTGCGGCCGCGCAAAGTTGCCCAAAGTCGGCCCCGCGGAGCGGAGCGGGCCGAGAGGGGCCGGGAAGGGCCGCGCTCCCGCCCCGCTGCCGGCACGGNTGCGAACGCCTCTCGCCGCCGTTAGACAGCGCTGGTCTCGCCGCTTCTCCCTCCGCACGCCCCTTGTGCGCGGAGCTGGGCTCTCGCTCCCGTTCCCCTCGGGGCCGGCGGCAGCGCGTCCTCCTGCTCGTCTCCCCTGGGCCCCATGGCTTCGGCCGGCAGCGGCATGGAGGAGGTGCGCGTCTCGGTGCTGACCCCGCTGAAGCTGGTGGGGCTGGTGTGCATCTTTCTGGCGCTGTGCCTGGACCTGGGAGCCGTGCTGAGCCCCGCCTGGGTGACGGCGGACCACCAGTACTACCTGTCCCTCTGGGAGTCCTGCCGCAAGCCCGGCAACTTGGACAGCTGGCTCTGCGAGTCGACGCTGCACAGCGGTGAGATTCGGCTGCCCCGGCTGTCCCCGACCCATCTCCGCTCCTCTCCGCTCCCTCGCTGCCTTTCCCCGCTCCCCGTCCGCCTCCCGCTCCCTTGGCCGCACCCCGGGCACTGAGAATTCCTTCCCCTCGCCATGTCCTGGCTGACCCACCAGCATCCCCTGGAGTCGCCTCTCCTTCACCCTTGTCTCTTTCGGGGCTGTATCCCTGCCCCTTCCCGGGGCCACCTCCCGGACCGGAGCGGTGCCCGGGGCTGTCCTCGCTGGTTCCTCGCCTCGCCCGCTGCCGCCCCTGCTCTCCGCCCCGCTCCCGCGCCGGCCGCCACCAAGAGTCCCCGGTACCTTTGTCCACCCGCCCTCCGCACCCCTCGCCTTCCCTTCCCGAGCCTCTTAATCCCATCCCTAACCTCCTCCTCCTCCTCGTGCAGCCTCCCCGACCCCGCATCTCGCCGGCGGTGGGGCTGGGCGGAGGCGGCGGCGTGTGCGGGAGGGGCAGCGCCGAGCGCCCGTGCTCGGATCGTGCCCAGCGTGCGGGAGATGTGAGCCTTCGGGGAGCCAAAGGGGGACTGGCTCCCTGTCTGCCGTGGTGTTGTCACAAAAGATCCCGAGTTTGAGCTAGTTTTGGTTATTTTTTCTCTCTGTGGTGTCTTCTCTATAAAGTGAGAAACTGTTTGGGATCGAGTGTATTATAATTCCCCTCCGCCCCCCTCTGAGAAGTCTCTGGTCTTGGAAAGTTGGGGCTTCCTAAAGCAAAACCGGTTGCTACTTTGTTCAGAATGGGGACGCCTGGGCTCGGACTCCGCATCACGCCGGGTGTGCTCGTGTGGTTCTTTCTCTAGCATGTACTGATCTTCCCATCGTCTTTCACGCTCCTTTGCCTTCATGCCACACTCCCCGTTGTGGTTTCTTGCTGCTCATTCCTTCTTCACCTTTTTAGGTCTTTGATCACAGATTTTTTTTTAACATCATTTCACTATTGCTTGGAGTACTTCAAAAAGGGGTTGTGAATGATAAAAACAAGCTGCCTGTTGAATGTTTTTCAGTAAATTCTTTTGTAGCACGATAATTGTTTTGGTTTTCATGGGTGGTTTTATTTACTTTATGCCTGGTAGCAACTTCTGGAGCCCCAGCAGAAACACTGACAAATGCAGCCAACCTCCCCCCACATCGTTTTCATCCCCATCCCTGTCCATGCACACAAACACACACACTTGCATTCATAAATCATCCATTTGGATTGCTGTGCTCTTTGGTAGGGTAAGTCATGCAGGGACAAAATGTGTGTTTTGGGAGAGAAAGCAAAGGACTGACTATATTCTGGATGTGTTTTTTTTTTTTTTTTGTTTCTCTGAAGTCCTTGTATAGGTTCTGGGAAATAACTGATCTCTGTTTGACTTGGAATTACACAGGTTCCTTTGCTGCTGTGCTTATTTTTTTTTTCTGTCGTGTGCAGTAATATTTGAAGGTTTGAATGTTGTTTGGGTTTTGTTTTAGGTAACATAAAACGAATTGTTAAGAAATATCAGTTTCAATCAGTTACCAGGGTATCTGCACGAAGTTTGGAGTGCTTTCTTTTCCTTCCCTGGTATAAATGGAAATTTATGTAGGAATGTCAGCTTCTACGTGTCTCCTTAGCAACGTGAATCCTTTGCCCCTTCTCCCTGTCTCCTGAAATAGTATCCCCTTGATTACAGAAAGACTTTTCACATGGCTTGAATGAGAACCTGCTTCAAATCTCCCCCCACCTACATGCACTTTCCTGGGCACAGGAAAAGTGTACACACACATACGTGCTAAAGTGGGACAGGAAGAGAAGCAGGACAGCTTTTGGAACAGCATAAAAGGACACTAACCACTCTTGTTCCTCTCTTGGTCACCTGCCTGTCTGTGGGAAGGTGGAAGATGAATGGGTGAGGATGGATAGGAATGAGATGTAGTTTTTGCAGATGCTGTGTGTTGAAAATCTGGTCTGTCCTCTGCTGGTGCCTTCTACTATCATGTGCACAAATTCCTGCCTATCCAGTTTTATTCAAGTTCCTTGAATGAGCTTTACCCATTTTCCTCAGATACTTTCCAGTCTACTGGAGCCAGGTTTCACAAGCTACTGTGGAAGAAGTGAATGATTGTTTTACTTGAGGTGACTGGAATAAACCCTTCACTTTCCTCATGCTCAGCACAGAGAACTGCATTCTGACCAGACCTGAAATACGAGAAGCTGCAGTTTTGCCTTCTGCTAGTGTGTTACAATGCCATTACAGCCAATGGGAGGGCTTTCGCTAAATTCACCAAGTTGGATTGGGCTCATATTTGAGACCATTTTGTGTGCTGGTGTTAATATTTTAAGTGCACTTTCCTCCTACATTGTGAACCCAGCAAGCAGTATTTTGGAGACATTGGTGAACTCCCACAGGGAAAGCTCTTTTAGCTTGATACCAGTGCAGGCAGCTTTGTAGCTAGCTGTGAAAAGCAGTAGTATACACAGGAAAAAAGGCATCTTCACCCATGGTTTTAAGAGATTTACTTCATCATTCCTTGGAGGAGAGCACCTCAAGTGGCACCATCAAGGGCAAGCTCATGCTAGAAGCTGTTAAAGCATATTTGAGGTTTAATTAAAAACTTTTGTTGTAATTAGATGTAGGACCCCTGACTGCTGTCAAAAGGGCGACTTGGTAGTGGAAAGCAGAAGGAAATGCACAGAACATGATTGCATTGGCTGTTATAGCAGGAAATAATCTACTTTTTCTTGAGCATTGCTAGTGCTTGGCGCATGTGTTTGTATTCATTGTTTCACTGTTCCAATGACTTTCTTGTAACTTGCAAGGAATTGTTTGCTCACACACTACTTTTAAACTTGTGTGATTACTACACAATATTGATGGTTCAAGTATGTAAAATAGTGAGTCAAATTAATTTTCTGGCATCTGAACATTATAAAATATCTCATCTTAATTTGCTTTTCTTTTATTTCAGAATCTTTAGGGTCTATGTAAATCACCCACTAGCAGCAACTTCAGGAGATGAAAAACTAACAAGGTTGCCAGTGTGCAAAGCTTCGTTATAAAACCTTGAAATTCTTAAATTCAGAAATGCAGTAGTAAAGCTCTGAAGTTTCACCAGCTGTCTGGGAATATAACTATTTTCTGTGATCAAAGCTTACCTTGACTAATGCACAAGTTGTCTTTAGACCAACTGTATTTAAAACTTGTGTGTGTTTAAATAATTATTTTTTTATCTTATTTGAAAGGCATTAATTTAGTTTGTGATGGTTCATTTACAGAGTCATCAAGAGTTATAGATGAATATTTATTCCTGTCACAGCATTAAATTTAAATGCATCCTGTGTACAGTTGCCTGGTGTGTCTGTACCTGTACAGGTACTTCTCTTCTTCCTGCGGGTTAATAACAGTAAATTTAAATTTCTGCATTTTGCTACAGCCATTATAGCTCTTTAAATCAAACATAGACAAATGCTGTGTGGAAGAAATAAATGGCTCCATAGAATCTGACCTGCAGGTAAACATGTCTGTTTTGACTTCAATACATGTATATGCTGTTCATAGGAAACAATGGCTTCTTTGCAGCCTTTAAGTTTATTGTGAATACAGCATATATAAAAATACCTTTGAATGCTTTTGTACTGATTAACTGTATTCTGGTGGATGTGGGGGTTATATGGCTTTGTTACTTACAACCTGTGTATTTCTTTGTGTAACATTCAGTTTTCTCTAAGAATATTATGCTCTTTTAGAGCTGTCCATGAATGTTTGAAAGACAAAACAGTCTCAAGGAAATATATGCAACAGGGTCTCTGTGTATTAAACTTTATGATGAGCAAACCATGGAGGTAAGCTTAGCTCAAAACATAGAGCAGTAAACAGCTTGAGTCTAGTTTTCTGCTTGTAATTTTGTTCTAATTTGTTCTTAAAATAAAAACCGCATCAGAGGCAGTTCATTCGGTAGCACTTCAAGGGGCTTAACCTTAATTACACATTAGATGCAGATATCTGAATTGACATGCCAGAATAATCTTGGATGGTATCTCCTTGTTCAGAATCTGAGTTGTTTCAAGGGGCAATTGCTAACTCAAGAGCAGTTTCCTCATTAGAATATCTGGATCATTGCTCAGATTTGATGTTGACATGCATTTGTAAAAAGCTCAGCAAGGCTGGTAGTTTGCTATACAATAACAGAAGAAAAACGGATGTAATTTTACTAACCTGAAAAAAGTGGCTCATACAATATAAGGAGGAATTAATAAAATATTCCTTCTGATTCTGAAAACTATAGTCTGTCATTTTGTGTGGTAACTCTAATAATCATCCCCTGCATTTAATCTGAAGGTGGATATAAAATCAAAAGCCATACTACTTCAGACTCAGCATCTGAGCAGGCTGATCTAACTTGGAAGTTGAGTCTGACTTGAAGGTTGGCCCTGCTTTCCATGGGGTGCTGAACTAGGTGGCTTCTAGAGATCCTTCCCAACCTAAATTATTCTATGACTGATACTCTGTTTATGCCTGATGTCTATTTGGCTTCTTCAAACTGTGCAGAATACCTTGAATTGGTTTAACTATTGTCACAACAGCTCCAATAGACTACTTTCAGTTATGCTCCTTCTTTTTCAAATGGAGCAGTTATTTTAGCCTCAGACTTCCCAAGCCCATGGGAGTAGCAGATCTACAATTCCTGTTCAGCAGTCTGGACCTTTTAGTATGGTGGAGGCTACAATTTTAGCCACCCTTCTCCAACCAGTAGGAGACATGGTTAGAGCACATTTGTGATGTTTGTGTGACTTCATCTGATTAGGTCAAGAGCACCCTACACCTTAACAGTGATAATATTCTTTAAAAAAAAAAAAAAAAAAGAGAGAGACTTGTAGCTGTAGTGGGTTGTTGCTATTGCTGNTGTTGTTCATTGTAATTTTAAAATCTGTACTGTATCTCATTGCTTTAAGTTTTGTTTATCAAATTGATGTTCCTTGAGTTAGGGATAATACAAGTAGTTTTAATATTTGATATTTTCATATTTAGAATTGCACAGAGAGTGGCATTGCCTCTACTACTGATTTTTGGCCCAAGATGACCACATAAGAATCAGGGTAACAGGAGGAGTGGTAAAGTCCATCTAGCTGTATTTGCTTTGTGTTCCACTTGTTCTACTTAAAGCCATGGTTTTGATGGGAATTACTCCTTGGACTCTTTTAAATGCTAATTTTTTTTCTCAAGGAACAATAGAATGAGTTTTGAAAATTGCAGAAGATTGCCAGTTTGCTGGAAGAACATTGATAACTGTGGGAAATAGTTACGTTCCTGTTCCAGCGCAAAGCATAGTACTTGAGATTGCTAAAGAGTAGTAGCTTACATAGAAGAGGTCAGAAATAGTGAGCTTTTTATGAAAAGCTTGTATAACACATCTCCCACACTTTTTTCCTAATGGCAAAGTTCTAAGAGTTTCAGGTTTTTGTGAAGTTCTTGGAGTTGTGGGTGTGTGCAGTTTTTTGAGAGTTTTTTATTATTTTTATTGACTGAATGAATATCCAATAATTAAAATGACATAGTAGCAAGTTAATCTCAGAAGAATGCTGTGTATCCAATAGAGGAAATGCCTGAGTACATGCTGTACTATTGTGTGAATGAATTATAGATTACATGATTTCCTGTAATGCTTTGCTTGTCTTGAGGTCTTCTGTTGGCAAAAGCGATGTACAATGCGTGTTGCTTTTCAATGGTAAAATAAAGATCTGTATAATGGCACCACTTAATTCTTTATTTGAAGTTGTGCTGTGCTTGAAGGACTTTAGGATTTTAGGAATAAAGGCAGGCCACAGAGCAGACATACAATACACCGCACCCCAACCCACACCTCTGCAAAGTGTATATATCTAATATAAATAAGGAATGCAAGCTTTATTCTTCAAGAGAGATGTGTGACCACGTGCAGGTGAAAAGCACCCGCTGCGTTTCAAGTTGCTCATGCATCTGTAACCACCCATTAAGCATTAAACCATTTTGTTGTGTTGCTGTCTCTTTTACACAGCAGTAGAGTTGCTTGCCATGTTTTTATAGATGTAACCAAATTGTCCCTTGCACTCCCAGTGGCATCTTTGGGTGGAAGGCGAGTGGGGCTGCTTTCCATGGAAAGGTGAGCAGTCTGCATAGTGGTTGCCTAGTTATTCCCCCAGACTATCAAGCCTGTCCTTCCCAGGCTGAGGAGGATAGCTGGCAGAGCACCTACTAGCCAGAGCATCCTGCCATGGGGCTGTTATCTTGCCTGAAATAGAGTCAACCTCCTTCTCTCTCATCTCAGTTATCTTGCTCTTGAGGAGGAAAGCTGTAGGAGGAGCCCAAGTGAGAGGGTTGCAGCTCTGCGGGTGGCTGCTGAGGACTTTTCCCCTCAAAGGTGAGAGAGCCCTGTGTCTGGGCTGCCCTACAGTAATGGTCAGCATTCTTGTACATCAGGGCAAAGGTGCATAAAGAGCAACAGAGTGTTGGAAGGGCCCAGTTATGTAAGAGGCTCTCTGAAACAAAACTTGGATTTGGATTCCCTTGTGCCTATTTGTACACAGACCTCCCAAATCTTTTTGCAGCTTGGGTCTAGCAAATGGAAGAGGAGAGCATTTACAATCTACCTTAGCAGTCAGGAAATCCCACTGGGAAAAGGGAGCAGAGATTTGAGGTTAGAGTCTGGAGCCAGAGCTGGGAAGCAAAGACCTTGCAGTTTCTGAGAAGCTCTCTGGGCCCTGGTGTGTGCAGGGGGCTTCTGAGAAGCTGTCTAGCCCCAGCTAAGGAGGTGTCTGCCTTTCCTCTTCATTGCTTGGCTGCTATCATTATCCATTAGCATTCTGCACCTCTGTAAGACACAGGGGCTGCACCAGAAAGCTGTTTTTTGGATGTCTCTCTGCTTGTTCTCTTTTTCTTTGACTAATTCTAAATGACTCTCTGCTTGGCATCAGGAACACTAAATCATCCTACCAGTCTCTTGTACAGTAAATGGAAAATGACTGATGCCTTATGTGGAGCCTCTGAATTATCCTTAGGAGGCACTTAGGGATTTTGGCACCCAGCAAAAAATGCTTAAATTTTTCTTTGGGTGTTGTCAGTGTCTGGTGAATTAGAGCTGTGGGAAAGCCTTCCTGTTAATTCCATGGGTGTTGTGTGATACTTGGGTTATTGAGGGCTTTGTCCCATGTGCTACTGTGGGGATCAAGACAGATTTCTTGGGGAAAATATGTCCACAAACAGCTTCTTTTTAATATATCTGAGACTTCACATAGCTATTTCATGTGTTTAAATTTATGGCTTTTAGAAGAAAGCCTTGGTGTAAAGTGAGTTCTCTCTTAAGGAAATGATGCTTTCAGCCACAGCTGGCCAGTTCTTGGAGCTCTGGTAGTGCTTTTTAAGTGTCTGAGTGACTTGAGTAGCCACATGCACAAGTAATTTTCTTAATTTAGAAAAATCTTAATCCATAAAATAAAAAGAAGATATAAAAGCCAGAGTATGTCTGTGCAGCAGCCAGCACTAGTAAATGTATTATACTAATAACAACGAGCAGAAAATACTTATTAATTGTCATTTTTGTACAAGGTTCCACTGTGTGAAGCTGTGGCTAGAGCAGATTACAGAGGTTTGGTATGGATCTTGCCAGAAAGCACTTCTCTCTGCAGTGTGCCAAAGTGTAACTGCAGGGTCTCAAAAGGCTGTCCAGGGGCAGAGGAGTGTTGACCCAGTAACTTAGAGGCCCTGGACTTCCCATCTTAAGTGAATATCCCCTGCACCTAGAGCAGAATTCATCTGAGCAGCTCTTTGAAAACCATCATTTTGGCTCCAAAGGTGACCTCTGTGGAGCGATTTGATGTGAGAACTTAATGGCCCCTGCTGTACCTCAGCTTTTCCACAGAATTCAGTGGACCTTTTTCCACAGATGCCTCTGCTCATGATCTTGCTGAAGAAAGAAGAAATCCTACTGATCATGCAACCAAAATTCTTTTTAGAACTAGAGTTTACCTTCATGTTTTTATATATACCCTACACTTCTTAAACTTTTGTTAGCTATTTGATATCTAAGTCTGAATATGAAGCAATTAGTAATATCTCGAGCTATCCTATTTATTTGTTACGATACTCAGTGGGTTATATTTAATACCTTATGTGTCAGTGCCTCTAGTTTCTTTGCTTGACACATTCTTTCAAAATCGTTATTCTTGATTTTAAATGCTGTGTTAGAATTTCGTAGAGTATTATTGTCTGAGGGCAGGTATTGGATAAGTGGAAGCTTTGCAGTGAATCAGAAAAACTTACCTGAGTGTTGTCTTTATGTTTCTTGCCAAGATTTTGTTTAGTGCTAGAAGAAGAAGGTCAGTCATTGCCTTCATCATGTAACAGCTGCATGCATTTTGGTACCGCGGCCTTTATGAGAAGACTTGGTGGAGAACCATTATATGGAAGAAAGGAATACTGGATTGTCTCTTAAGAAATTAATTCAGTTCACATGCACTGTCTGAAAGAGCCCTATACACAAATGCTTCACTCGTTCCATAGTATGTTTCCATGCCCACCACTTCTTTTACATGGTAGAATACCTTGTTGAAAAAAATATTTAATTTTGGGGTACCTTGCTGAAAACATGACGTCTCTACAAGCCTTTTGCATTGATCTTTCTTGTGTTTAAAAAAGGACCTAGTTATTAAAATGCACATTTCAGAACTTTGATGTATTTTCTTCTTCTTTTATGGTTTTCCCTGATTTTATCCTAGTAGTGAAGTATTATTTAGTCCAAGAAATTGATTGAGCAAATTTGAGCTGCTCTTAATGAAAAATTGCTATGCAGCTTAAAGCTTTGAGTCTTTTCTTTAGGGAAAGAAGGGTGGAGAGATAGAAATTTCAATGTACAGTTGACACTGTGCCTCTGGATCACTAAGACATAATCAGAATTTCCAAATAGCAAGAAGACCAAGCTGTTCTCCAGAAAGGCACTGGCTGTTGTATGAGGAATTAACTGAAAAGAAACAGCATCATCATGGTTTGGGGGCTCTTGTGGGTTTTTTTTTAACTGAAGATGGTAATTTTAATAATTTTTTCACAAAATACGTTTTGGAAATATATGTAAAGTACCCAGGTTCATATTTATATATGTTTCCAAATACCAAAACCCACATCCCCAGTCTAATGGGCAGATTGTTATAGTTAAAAATATGCAAACACCATAATCGCTGTCAGAACTGCAGTATATATTTCTCATGGTTACAGACATTGGGATGCTTCTTGGGGATTTTCAGACCTAAAAATAGGATGCATTAAGTGAGGCTTTTCTTAAGAAATCTCATGAGTTACTTAACAATTGTCAAAAATGTCTTAATTCTAGTTTGGATGGGATATGTGGCATAATTAGTGTAATTATTAATGTATTGCCAAAATGGTGGAATACTGAAAAAAATCTGAAGTTATCTAAACTTACATAAACCAATAAAGCGACTTAATTTGGGCATGACATGAGGTCACAGTGCTTTTTAAAGTGTAAAAGTTTATTACTATTTTTGTGAGTTTTACTAGTTTTTTTACTGCTTCCTAGTATTTTTCTTAGATAGTGGATGTGAAGTGTACAGTGAAAAAGACTGATGTACACTCCTAAAGTGTAACCAATTGTGTTTTGAATGTGGAAAAGTAATAATTATCATCTATAAGGTCTCATTTTACTAGTTCTTTGGCGTATTTCCGTCTCTGTAAGTGCAAGCAGTCTCACTGAACTGCTGAGGCTACTGAACTTAGAGCTCTTATGAGTAACTTATTTGCAAGATTGGTGCATGCCTGGAAGAGATACAAGCATATTTTGGATACTCTAAAGCAGGTTTACGATGTTCATGTTCTGTGTACCAGTAGTACTACATAACAGAGCAATCTGCTGATCCCATTTTGATACTGTGTGTTGTAAATCGCTCTTGGGTAGTCTGAGGAACGCCACAGATCTTTATTACAGAAAAATTGTGTTTGCTGTATGTGTTTATATTGTGGCTTTCTGATTCACAGGGTGTTCTGCCTTCAGAGGCAGTGGTTCTATTTTCTTCAAATCTTTTTTTAATTTTGTGTAAAGTCTAATGGCCTGGATTTAGTAATAATTGCTGTTAAGTAGAAGACCCATGCAGAAGATTTTGCTTTCTTAATCCAACATAAGCTTTTTTTTGTCACCAGATCAAATGGCTTTCAGAATTGAAAGTTAACATTTTTCCAAGATGACAAGGAGACTTAAACATGTAGTTACTATGGTAGCCAATATAGGAAAGTTGAGTCCTGTATTTTTTGTGCAGTAATGTCTGACCTTCACGATGTTCTTCAAAGTCCCACTCAGCTGCAGCTCAAGGCAAAGGCTTGTAGCATTGTATACTCGTGTGAAAGGAGCAAAAATAAATAGGTAATTCCAGACACTGTGGCCCAGAGCACAACATTCAATACCTGCTCCCCAGCCGGTAGCGAAGAACAGTAAGAGCCTTGGTTCTGTCCTGCTGTCAGCATCACTGAGTAGGTTGTCTTACTCAAGAAATTAATTTTGTTTATCTAAGTTGGTTCTTTTTTAGTTGGGAGTGTAGGTGTCTCCCAACACTCATTTGTCCTTTTACCTCCCACATCAGTACTATAGTAAGGTAGTTTGTTTATTTTTTAACCTTTCTAAAATCTGTATATGTATATTTGTCCTAGAAGTTAAATTATATTCTAACCCCACACATATCATCTTGGTGTAACTTATTATCAGTTGTTTGGTGGTCTTGCCAGTGTGGTTTTGGAAAGCAATCGGATGCTTAACTTTTTTTCCATTTAGCTGCTACTCCAGTGTTGTACTTCCCTTTGCATTAGAGTTTGGCATCTGATCAATGCAAACATAACATTTAATATTTTATTATTTGTAGTGACTTTAAAAAAATTTTAGTTTCTGAGTTTTCCCATCTGGCCCTTTGATTTATTTCATCAATTTTGTATGGCTTTAACTTTGGTGTGATATGGATTTATGTGGCTGGTCTCTGTATCTGTGTAATTTTCTAGTGCAAGGATTCCTTTCATATTGTTCCAAAGTGGTCCATTCTGTTTATTTATTTCTGTATTCTATGTCTGTAATGCTCTCTGATATTGGAAGAATCCTTTCTAAATCAGTACACTAGCCACTTGGTGTTTCTGAAGGATCAAGTTAATATTAAAAACCACTCTCCAAAACACCTCTGTCCGGTACTAAAATCATATTTCCATCCCAATAATGATAATATAGGAGTGGTACACACAGCAAACTGACATTAGAGATTTCATGCTGATGATAAAATGAAAGATTGTTCCCAGCCTTGAGGTTTAGTCCCGTAAGAAAACAAAAAGTAAAATAGCTTGGAAGGTTGAGTACTTAGTAATTAAATTATTAGTAAAGAACATGCCTGTATTTCTGAAAAGAATGAAAAGAAATGTGTGTACTTGAACAAACACACCTTTAAAATCACTTTCTTTTCAAGCAATGCTTTTATAGCTCTTCTATTCACTTTCTTCTTTTAATCTCCTTCATCCTTTTTCATATAATATATGAAGGCTTCTTGGTGATAATAGCTGCCAGCATTCCATTCCCAAACTCCACAGCTGCCCTGTCTATATATTCAGCAGATTAGATTCCTCTTGAAACTGGATCCATTGTTTTTTGAAAAGTCTTTTCCAAAAAACAATGTTCGTTGTTGTTTTTTTAGTAAATACAAGAATTCTAAATTTATTTTGGAAAGTTTGTCTTATTTTCTTTGAACTGTGTAATGCATTTGGATATTTTGTTCTAAGTATGACATGACTGCTGGTATTTTCAAATAATGAGATGAAAAGGATCCATAGGTCCTTTTCCCATGAGCTGAATTTATATAATCTTCCTTGAACTAGTAAATAGTAGTGATAAGCAGTAAATAATGATCTGACTCGTCTTCTTGATGCCTGCTACAGGAGGGAGGAAAGGTCTTAGATATTTTTTTGGGAAAAGAGACAGCCCAAAGCTTGTACCTTCCTAAAATCCCACAGAAGCTCTTAAATTAGATCTTGGATATTGTATAGGTGCATCATGGCCATCAGCTTACAAATGGATTTTGATTTATGTGATTTAAGACCGCAAGTATGTTGTTTATAACTGCATCCATTAAATATGAGAATAACAAGAAAAAATGCTGGGCCAAATACAGAAGTTGCTTTTGGGGAAAGAAAAACTGACACTTGAGAATAACTGACATTTTAACATAGGCTTGAGATTTGACTGGGTCTGCAGCTAGTGATTGTTACTGCCTTTAGAAAGTCTTGACTTCCAGCTTTCTTTTAGTGTTGAATATATATATTTTTTAAATTTTTTGAGCATCTCCTCAGTTTTGTTACTCATACATTGTGGCCTTGGTGCTTCCCAAGGGACAGGTGTGTATGAGGCTCTGTGCATTTCCCTTGCTCTGTCATCCTAATCAGCTCAAGCACAGGTTTGACTTTCTCTCTCTTTTGTGTGAAGGTCACAGCAGACTGAGGGTCAGCTAACACACCACCAGATAATCCTGAGCCAGACTCAATTTCTCATTGTAAATTGGATAAAAACCTGGGGACTGAATTACTCAGTTGTACTTGAGACAAAATCCCAACGAGGCCAACTAAGCCTTGAGTAAGCGTGGGAGGTTGTTGCACTTTGCTTCTGAGTTACATATGTTTCATGTAAAGGTGATTCACTAATTAGGAGAAAAGAATTTGAAGGCACAGCTGTTTATTTACCTGAGCCTTGATGCATCCTCTGTTATCCTCATATTCTGCTGTTTCTGTCAGACCTGTGGGCTTGTTTTACTGAAATTGTGTTATTTTTTTTTTCCCCCTTTTTTTTTCTTCCCCTAGACTGGCAGATAGCTACTCTGGCTCTGCTGCTGGGTGGTGCTGCCATTATTCTCATAGCTTTCCTGGTTGGGCTGATCTCCATCTGCGTGGGATCTCGGAGGAGGTTCTACAGACCAGTTGCAGTCATGCTCTTTGCTGCAGGTAAGCACTGGCATCATTAAAAAGATTTCATGAGAGCAGCTGAACTTTTGTGAAGGGAGGTATGCCTTGTTCTGCATACTAATTCAGAGGTGTTTGGTTACTTCTGTGTTAACTCCACGGAGGTTTCTCAGGATATAGGTTCTGCACAGCATTAATCATTTTTGCAGTTGCACTATTACAAGTTCATAAAAAAATTATTTATTTGCATTATATTTATTGTTTTGTGAAGTACATGCAGCGGGGGAAACTACAGAGGATAAATCTCAAAATACCATTTTTAATCTTTGACTTTGTGCTGCTTAATGTCCCTGTTTTTATTCTTCATGCAAAGCCATTTTTATTTTAATGTTCACTCTTTTGCAATTTTAAGACAGGGAAATTAATACCCAAAGGTGAACCTGGAAGCTCTACATGTGAAAATAAATAGGATTATCTTGCAAGGTGTTTATATATGCCCCTGTGCCATAAGGAATTAATTTCGTTGTGTCATCTCGCTTAGTTATTAATTTAACAAGCTGTCACAGCGTAGTCCCTGTTTGGTTTTAAAAACACAAAAATGGAGCAGTTTATATAAAGTATCGCAAAATCTTAAAGGAGACCTATGAATCTGACTTGTCTGTAAGACTGGTCCAGTGAGGTACAATTACAATATCAAATTGTCTGCTTTTATGTATTCTGGTGCTTTGGGGCTTCGTCAGCACGGGTGTTTGGGATTCTCCTGAGGCTCACCAAGCGTGGTCTGCCTTCATCCTGTCACTCACATCTGCATTGGAACCAGCAGCTTAAGCCCCTTCTGATAGCCCATAATGAAGAGGATGACAGAACCTTGGGGATGTATTAAAAAAAGCCACTTAGGAGGATATGAGAGGATGAGAGCACAGAATTGGAGGGAGTTTGGGAAGAAGCACAACCCCGGGGAAGGCTCCTGCTGCCCCCTGCGGATAACATCACCTTGATGGAACTGAGCCCTTCAAGATGCACTTTATGTGCTCAAGACATATTCCTAGATTACATTTCATTTGCTTTTAGGAAATTAAAGCAACCTAACATCAGATTCCCTGTGTGGAAATAATTTGGTTTTGTTCTATGTATCGCATATCTTGCTTGGTTGAATGAATAAAGGTACGGGTGCCATCACTTTAAAATTTAGTCTTAATTCTGAGGTTATAAGGCATGCTGGACAGCTAACTTTGAAAGAAATGGGATTCTTGAATTTTTGTTGCGGTTTCTTATTTGGCTTTTGGCTTCATTTCTCATAATGTTGTGTAATAACTTGGTAATTATTCAGCCATACACACCTGTCTTACAGTGTTACTCATTTAGTAGTTAGGTTGGTACTAAAAAAAGGAAATGGCTTTCCTCAAGAAAAGATGCCCTCAGATCCTACTGTTTGTCTTCGTGTGCTCTCCTCTGCATAAAATTGCTTCCAGTCTTTACTGCAAAAGGTTGATGGTGAGGTGGGTTAATGCTTACTTGAATCTAAGAGGAAAGTAAATTGGTCCTTTAGCTTATGATGATGTTCACATCTTCCCTTTGCCTCTGTGTATGTGCATGTGCATTTTAAACAGCTACAACCTGAAGCATATGAGAAGAGAAATGATGAGGCCAAGACAACCTGCCCCATTCTTCTTCATTATCTAGCAAATCTGAGAAGAATCCTTTTAGGATTTGACACTTGCATTGTTAAAAGACATTTCCTGCAGATTTTATCTTTGATGTCAGCAATTTGTGGAGATGAATATGGATGGCATATCTTGAAAGAATTATGGCAAGAAATTCTCCCTGAAGAGGGGAAAGTTAAGATTGTAGGAGTTTGTGCCGTATGCAGCTTTCCATGGATTCAAGCCTTCATCTGTGGATTTCACAAATCTTTGAGGATAAACCCTTCTCTGACCTGTGAATGTGCTCACAAGACCAAATATTCTGTATAACTCTGGCTAGGAGTCTATCAGCTGCCTCTGGAAAAACGGCACAGTATGAATTCCCCAGAGACATTTAATGATGTGTGGGTGTTGGGTAGAAAAGGTCTCTGTGTGGAAGAAAGGACAAAATGGAAAAGTTATTTCCAGGTGCTTTATAGAGTCCAAACAGTTGGCTCCAGGCTATTTTTTTCCTTCAAGTTTTGATTTATTTTTATTTTTTTTCTCAGCTTCAGGTTTCAGTTAGCGACTCTGTAGGTGAGGGAGAAGACTGACTGACTAGGACTGGAAGAGATGAGAAAGAAAGGGACCAAAAAAACCAAAATTCAACCTAGATACTGAGAATAAGCCAGCAAGTAATGAAAATATGTGAATGTGTTTTCATAGAGCTGACAGTAAGAATTTAAATGTTGAGAAGAAGAGGAACACCTCAGGTAATGGAAAAACGTGCAGCAGACAGGGAGGCAGTTGCAGGGCACTCTTGCATGGAGCCACCTTGGCTCGTGTGGCTCTTTGGTCTAGTGGAGGTCACCAGCTCATCATGAGGTGTTCTAGAGGTCATCAACCAAGCTGACCCTGAAAACTGCACCCTCAAAGTGCAAACTCACCAACTTGGCAGTGTAGGAGTTTCACAATACACTTACCAGGTAACTAAGTGCTAACCAAGTCTTAATTTAGGGACAAAAAGAGAAAGTGTGCTTATTGAAAGCCCATAAAAGAAAAAAAAGGAGAATAAAAGCCTGCCTTTTGGAGCTGTGTTTTAACAAATGTAACAGTGTTTAGAAGAATAACCCATTGAGGTTAGCAAGCTTTTAACACATTTCACAAGATGCTTTTACATGCAAGCTAGGGAAGCAGTGGCTAAGTAAAAATATTATAGGTAAAAGAGTAATATAAAATGGTGGCAGATAATATTTGGAGAATACTTAGAGGATGTATCTTTTAATTCTGACAGCACAGTCCAGCCAGATTACATCCTTAGTTCTGTGCTATTTGCTATTTTCATAATGATGTGGAAGATAGAATGAAGGTTTACTTGTCAAATTTTATAGTGGAGCTAGAAAAAAATTGCAGATACATTGAAAGACAGAATTTGATTTTGTGGCGTTGATGGAATGGTCTGAAAAAAAAGGACTGACTTCAGTGGGATGTAGTGCAGGTTGCTACCGGGCAGCAAAGAGAGTCATAATATCAAAGAAATACTGTTGGGGAAAATACTCTGTAGGTCATGTACTCCAATCTCCTGGTTGAGGCAGGATGTCTGTAACAGAGACAGCTTTGTCTGGACCGGTTTTGAAGAAATTCAAGTGTGAAGATGTCACAGCCTTTCCAAGCATGTGGTCCTGGACCCATACCATCCTCCTTATGGTATTTTTTGCTTTGTTGATGTCCATCCTGACTAAGAGTATGGTGTCCACTCTCATTACTCCCAGCTTGCCTGGCACCACATAGAAGAGGGATTTTTTTTTTTCCTGTCATTGTTGCAGCTACATTTTCAGGTAATCTTTGAAACTGCAACACCCAGCACTTATCAATGAAGTGCTTTGCTCCTGTGAAATGAGCAGGAGGTAGGGAACAGAAGTACAAAACTTAGTAGCCAGCACCAGCATTTTAATAATTACAGATCAATTAGAAAGCCACATCATAAGTCGGGGGTTTTTGACATCAAAACTTACAGTCAAACACTTGAACAAAGAAAAAAGATGACTGAAATTATATTTTCCTACTTCTAAGGCATTTTCTATGATTTCTGCATGTTTAATATGATGAGTATATATAATTGCTTATATTTCATGTAAGTGTAATAAAACTAGTATTCCTGTTCCCATATTGCAAGCATCATAGTGCTCTCCTAAAACCATGTCTACATTTGAAATAACATTCCGGTTTGAGAGGATTTGTCTTTTCTGAATGGCATTTGAGTAGCAGGTTTTTTAAGAATTCCTTTGCACCCTGCTTTTTCTGCAGGAAAAGACTAGTGCTTCTGAAGAAAAGTAGTACACACTTCCCTTAAGCAGGTCAGGATAGCATGGAGTTCCTTTAAATTCATTCGAAGCAGATCAGTAGTTGCAGGCACTGCTTTCAACATCTTTTGGGGTCATACTGGTCATTTCTCGTAACTTCACTGACTGCTGTTTCTAGCTCACATAGCTCCCTTCCTGCTCTGCAGGGAAAAACAATGACAGAAGGCAAAATTAGTGCAAAGTGATGACAGTGCTGTGTAGGGTGGCTGCTCCCACCAGCCTCTTGCTGCCAGCACTTCCTTTGAGTTCTGCAATAGTGTGTCTGGACCAATAGTAGGAAAAGCTGGAACCCTCACTATAGAAATGTCAAAAAACCCTCTTGTGAGTGTTGCTGCTTTAGCAACATGTTCCTCTTCCAAGAGAATCACTTTTTTTCTGTGTTGTGTTTTGACAAGTCCAATCTGTAGATTGAAATTAAGCATACTTCATATGTTACACTGAGGAAGGTGGAGAGCTTCCTTGGTTTGCACTTGACAAAGACACACATGGAGCAGTTTCAGCATTGACTCAGCAGAGATGCTGCATACCCCGTGCAGGAAGCCACTAAAGAAAAACTCATATCTTTCCATATGTTTTCAGAAAACCTTTCTGACCTTGAATGGTCTTAAAGATGTGTCTGAAAGCTGAGCATATGTTGAGGGGTTTTTGGGTGTAAAGATGCTCTCATTATACAGAATTGGAATGCATAATCTTTTCATAAGAGTAGGTGCTTTTCCCATTGCACCCTGCCAGAGTTTCTCCAGTTTTGCACAGTGTTTTGCTAGCTGCCAGACAAAAAATTAGATTCAAATGGAATTATTAAGTAACACTTCAATAACTATAGAATTAAAAAAAAATCCTGTGGATTTTGGTATCCACATCAGAAAATCCACTGTGCAAACATTATTCAGATTGTCAGTCTCAAGTAAGGGTCCAAAGACTACTCTGTAGGCTAAGGTGGGATGAGCTGAAATTTTATAGTTTTATCACTGAATTTCTGATGAACGTGGGACATGATCTCCCCATACCAGTCCTGTCCTCAGGACAGGTGAACATTTGTCTCCAGGGCTAATGAAAAGGGCCAGTTGGACAGCACTGCAGGGTGTGTGTGGGAGTGAAATGGCTAATGTGTGTCTGTCCATTGCAGAGGCAGTGCTATAGGAAGTAATGATTTTTAAGCTTTTTATTGTCTTGGATTTGATCTATTTTATTAGCTTTTTTCATCACAAAGTATTTCTGACCCACCCCTTAAATTCATAATACTTTGCAGGTTTGAAGTTTAGTGACTGATCAAACTTTATAGGTTCCTTGGTATTCTGTGTGACAGTGTCATTAATTCTGATTACAGAGCACAGTAATGCATATGAAGTATGTAATTCAGTGAGTCTCTACTGAGCACAAGAATATATCACCTATGGCAGTGAATTCTTTCTAGGCTGAGTAAATTATTTGATTCTTAGCTACAATTCTTAATATGTATTCCTGCTTCTTGTTTTCTTAGACTTATTTCTAATGGCAGTAGAACAAGTTTTGCTGTTATGGAAGGAATAATGACTGCAAATTAAAATGGAAAATAGAGACAGAAAAGCATTTGGAAAATACTACTTTCACTGTTTATTTTGTGGACATTTGAAGGATCGTCATTATATGATAGCACTAACATTTGCTCATCAATGAGGGAATATGGAAGAGCTGCTCTGTCCTGTGTGAATGAAATTAAGGTGATTAAAAAAGAGCAGCATTTACAGGCTAAAAATTCAGCAAGAGCATCTTAAATATGAATTCCAGTTATTTGATGTTTTCTTTGTTTTAGGGAAGCAAATTAAGGCTTCTTCTGACATTTGTATTGTTTTTTTCTCTTTCAGTTGTTCTCCAAGTCTGCAGCTTAGTCCTTTACCCAATCAAGTTCATTGAAACGGTCAGCTTGAAAATATACCATGAATTCAACTGGGGCTATGGCCTGGCATGGGGTGCAACTATATTTTCATTTGGGGGTGCCATTCTTTATTGCCTGAACCCAAAGAACTATGAAGACTATTACTAGAATCATTTAATGAAAAGAAAAATAAAAAAAGGATTACCCCATCTTTTCTAGCTCACAGTTTTTTTAGAACACTCGTGGAGCACCAAACAGTCTGCTCTGTTGATAAAATAGCCTTTGCCTTTTGGGTGTGAACACTGTAACCAGCTTTTACAACCATTTAGAAGAACTGTGAACACTAGGATTGCTGATCTTACATAGGCAGATGCTGCAAGCTGCTGATACATAAACTTCATTTTTCCTGACAACAAGCAAAAGGATCTACATGACAGCGATCATTGTGAGAGAACTAGTTGGAATGAGAATGCAATGCCAGCATCTGCTATTGCCTTCAGGGGAGCAGCTGGTATGGGCTCCATTTAGAAGTTTCCCTGTATCATAGAGGATTCAGATGTCTGATAAGCAGGCAATGGCATCTTATACAATAGGCTGTGTTGGCCCCTTGTTACTTGCTCAGAAACGCTCTTAAGGAATTAGGTGCAAGTGACTGTGTTGAGGGCAATGAATGTAACTGGTTAATGACTTGTCTAATATCTGCATTCAATAGTCTGCTGGGAGAATAATAAAAAAAGAAAAACCCAAACAAGCCACCAACCCACACAGGATTTCATGAATTGGTAATCGACATCACCGTGCCAGCTGTAGCAGATTGTTGAAGGAAGTCCAAACCCAGAGACATGTGCTTCTGACTGTGTAGTTGGAAGTTGTCTCAGCTCTGAGTATTTTGCTGGAGGGGTGAAGATAAGGGGGAAAGAAATAGACCTGATCTGTCTCTGGGACATCTAAAATGTATGAATGAATTGCAGTTGTCCTGAGTGCCCATTTAACTGCCAAACATCGTCGTGAAAAGAATACGTATGGAGCAAGTTCAGTTATATTTTTGAAAGCTGTTTGTTAGGATAAATGAATATATATAATGCAAATATATATGCAGAGGGAGAGAAATGATTCATCTTAAAATTGTAATAGATGCTGTGATGCAGTGGTTAAAATACTAACTTTGTAGACATTCATGAAAGTCTTGGATTGGTACCCCCAGTTTTGGTTGGTGTTACAAAATAAACACACAATGGTTTGTTTTCTGTATATGCCCTTGTACAGACTTGGTGTTATGGGAAATGCTTAAAAGTTCACATCAAGTTGAGGTAGAACTGGACAAAAATAACATCTTGCTATTTCATGTGTAATATAATACTTGCTGAAAATTCTTTTCTAAGGCTGTTGCAAATTTAAAAACTGCCATTTTTAAAAAATCTAGTTAGGTTGTAGGTGTCCCTGATCATCAAGGATACAGCTGAGACCCCATCATGTCCTTATTAAAACATTAGCACTGCAGGAGGTAATCTCTTGTTTTTAAAAGATGAGTTTCTAATGGACTGTCTTATGATTATGTACATCTGATTACTCCTTGCTTAATATGTTTCCCACTTAGAACATCCAGAGACTGTACTCATGAAATGAAACCCAAGCTAAAATAGGGAGAACTTCCACATGAACTTAATCCGCATCACTTTTATTTTTGTTTACAATTTGCTTATTTGGATACTTTCAATTAATTATAAGCATATTTTTATACAATTGTAATCTTTAGAAATAACTATTTTTTTTAATGGAGAAATTTAACAGATATTCTATGTGGACCTCTGCACAAGCAGATACACTGGGGTTGCACATCCACGGAAAAGACTCCTGAATTACTGGGTGCTAAGATTGCATCTCTTGTGTTACTGCTGTGCCACCATCTGCAGGGTGCTGAGGGTCTGCAGTGAGCAGGGACCACAGGGCTGCCTTTAGCAGGTCATTGTGCAAATATTGCTGTGTATGGAGATGGTTTGTAAAACTCCAGGACCCTCTGGAGTTCAGCCTTCACTACCGTGGCAGAATATTCCGTATCGGCAGTCTTTGCAAACCAGTGGTGATTAATTAGATCAGGTGGAGCAAAATGACAGCTTGACATGGAAGGGATTGCATGGCAGTGTCTAGAGAACAAAAAGGATGGGAGGAAAACTTGTGTGGTTATTTCACAGGCACCAAGAGAGCATTTGTAACTCTGCCATATTTCCTGAGACTGACTTAAGGCGGATATTTAGTATACAGTTAACTCAGTATCTTCCTGAACAGCTGTGCAGTTCTGCTTTTATTTAGCAGCATGGAGAACATTGTAGTTTGGCATGGGAATTAGATTAGTGCAGAGAAGAGCACTGTGAGAAGATGTCTGTACCTTTCTAAGAGGATGGCCTTTTGGGGCTGGCATTGCGTGCCACTTTGTCTGTGCTGACAAGAAGGTACAATGCTGAACCCATATCGTAGCCACTAATTTATCAAATTATTGTTCTCTATGCGGAGTTTGAGTGCAAGCAACTGTCAAGCCTAAGGTAAATGCAAATGGATGGTGTGTGCTCTGCAAGTCACTGGCTGTTAATGTGAAAGGTGTTCAGGCAAAACAATTTACAAACGCGGATGCCTAAAGACAAGGTTCTTGATTCACATTTGAGTCAGAGATCTGGTTTTCAGTCTCAAAATCTGCTTTTCCACTTGAAGTTGATGCAGTCTATTAGGACTCTTCTCTCAGACTCCTCAGGACCTTTGTGTTTGGGCATCTAGTATGTGGATTTAGGTACCTACCTTTAGCTTAGGTTGCTACTGCAGTGTCTATTTTTTCTCCCTTACCATTGCAAATTTTGGCAAGCATTCTGTTTCTCAAAACTAAACGAAAGGTAAATGCAACTTTGTGCTGTTTTGGTTTTTTTTAGCCACAAAAAAGATGCAAGTCTGTGTCTTGAGTGTACGTATGACAAATTAATAATTTTGTATGTTGTGCTTGTGTCATGTCACAACTATTTCAGTTGTTCGACTTTATCTCACTGGCAGAATGATTCTCTCCCACAACAGTTCCATTTCTTTTCTTCCAAATATATATGAATAAATATATATATAGCAAACTTGCAAGCAGGGCTAGTTATTTGTATTTTTTAAGCTTAAAGTATACCGTCCGGTGCTGACAAGTACCCAGCACCTCTTCTGGATTTCTTGCACAACTTCGTTTAGCTTTTGTAAATTTTAAAAACAAATATAGAGAGACCTATGTGTTTGAAATATAAATGATATATATGGATTAGCATGTAACTGTATATTATTAAACATGCAATGAACTGACTGGTAAGTGAAGTCTAATCTTATGGCTAGCAATGTAATTTATTCAGACTGTATTTTTGTACAGCGCCGTGCACACTAACCTATTGCCTCTGTGTCCTCTATAATGCCTAAAACTGTGCCTAGAAATTTCATTTATGTCTTTCAAGGAAAAGAAGAAAAAAGACGACTAAATGCTTCATGTTGTTGATAGTATTGGTTTTTCTGATGTTGTTCTTTATTTATTTTTGAGAAGTGTATGGTATGTTTATTAAATGAATCCATCAAAATATGGTTTGTTTTAAATGGTCATTGTTAGCAGGGAAAGGTGGATTTTTTTTTTTATCTAAACTTTTAAGTTTGCAGTTTTAATACCATTTCTGCATTTCACGATTTTTGTAGCTTACATAAAGTTTTATGTGAAAAGTAACTGAAATAAAAAAAAAATTGTTACACTAAGAAAATGTGCCTGTTGTGCTCTGAGTAGATGTATGCAGCTCAAGTGGCATGGTTTCCTGAGAAGGAACAGACTCCTTAGGCTAATGAATATTCCTGGTGTTCAGTTATTCCATGCGAAAGGAGTCTTATCAAAATACACGGGGAGAGATGAGAGATGGAGAGATGTCACTGGCAGTTCCTGTATCTCACCTGGCCAGAAAGCAGCAGCACAGGGTGAGTTTCTGGGTGGCACAAAGCCCACGCTGCCTTTATAGAGATGCAGGTATTGTAATGTCAGAAAAACAAATGCTTTTAATGTAAATACTCATATGTTGAAATGGGACTCTATACTGAGCACCTTGTTCCAGTGGGGGAATTTATTCATTATATACAGGTTTCTTTTTCACATTTCCAATAACTAATACTTTTTTCTGTTTTGCATCTGAAAGCTGGGTTACTTTTCTGTGTGAAAAAAAAAAAAAGATGCTATTTCTGAACCTGAAATGTGGTGTTGCAAAAACGGAAAAGCATCTTTAAGGCTCTAAAGACATGATACTGTGTTTTTCTACTGTTGAGTAATGTATCCACTGCATCCCTGGATACCCCCAGAGTGGGTGGGCAGCAAGCTGAGGCTGCCAGCAGAGAGGAAGAGCAGAATGAGAGATAAAAGCCTTGCTTGGCTTTGGTGGATGAGTGCTGAGTGAATACAGGCATAAGGATGAGGTGCCCAGAGTGGAGATCAAGTCATGGAAGCAGGGATTGAGCATGATGGAGGTGAACAAGGATGGGAGGTGTTTGAAGCTTTGTTTTCTTTTGAAATGCATCGAGGGAGGATGTGCATAGGGAACTGTGAATCTGCAGTCACTGGGAGTCAGGGATGAAGCCAGGGGTGATGGAAGGTGTATTTCTTGATGTCTGCATTGAAATTCTTGCAGTCGTGGCTTTAGGAGGTACATTGCCCAAGAGTTTGACCTTGTTTTAATGCCCAAATTTTTGGTCATTTGTGTTCCTGTGTGTTGGCACAAGGTCAGAGCGGCCCACTGGCTAAATGGGATGAAATCAGGCATAGGGTGAGAGTGCCCTGCTCAAACCTTGTCTATCCAAACACAAGGACTGATAGGAGCACTGTCCAGGCAAAGACCTGGCAAGCCCTCCGGGTACTAAAGATTTCTTTCAGCAATCTTGGCAGTCCTGAGTGGCATCTCACAACATGCTTGGTATCCACCAAAAAATAGCTCTGCATTCTGCTGCTGAACCACATACAGGGCATGGTGTAAACAAGAGAAAAATAGGTGGGAGATGGTGTATGAGCCCACATTTGTTCCTACTAAAATGTAGCCTGAACAGGGAGAAAACCACAGAGCACTGGGTGAAAACAAGTGGTTTGAGGTCTGCAAGTGATGATGAAAGCTGCAGCGTACAAACTCATGCAGACAAAGTAAAACTCTTTGGCACTTTAAAAAAGTCTTAAGTTGATGTTTTGGTGTTTAGTCTGTGGAAAGGGGGTTGTAATTATTTTCTTTTTCTGTACCTTGAAGAAGTATTTTCCAAGTCAACAGTGTTCAATGTATGGGTGCTGTGGTGTTCTGGAGATCTTTCTGCTGTGCTAGTGACTTCATGGGATTCTCCTGATGGAAAGCAGTGGGCTTTTCTAACAGGCCAGTGGCTTTGAAAAAGACTTTAAATTTGCCAGATGTCCAGAAAGCTGAGCGTCTGGAATTTGACGCAACAAGCATTGCAGCCTGCAGGAAGGCTGAGTTTTGTGATTTTTTTTTCTTTTGTACAGTTAATGCTTACATCAAGTTTTTTTTCATTTGTGAGGAGAAATATGGGATGCAGGAAACAAGAGTTCAGTGACTTATTAACAGCATGGTTTATACACAGTTTCCCCACAATAAACCAACGGGGTCTGCAATCCAGAAGGCCATTGCCCACTCTGAGAGTGACTGGTTTGGCTGGTATATAGAAACTCAAGATTTCCATGACCAATATATACATTGTAAGTGGGTGAAATACTGGTATTCAACAGAGTTCTGAACTGTAATAGCAAAATCACAAAAGCTATTGCTTATTTTGCTCCTGTCTTCCTCTCTCAGTCAATTTTCTTTTGTTTTTTTTTTTTTTTTGTAGACTCAAATCATACTATTGCAGAATCACACAGAATCACAGCATGAGTCAGGTTGGGAGGAATCACAGTGGCTCATCTGTTCCAACCTCCTCAAGCAGGGAGGTCCCAGAGCACATGGCACTGGATTGTGTCAGATGGTTCTTGAATATCTCCAGTGAAGGAGACTCCATACCTTCTCTGGGCAATCTGTCCCAGTGCTTGGTCTCTGCATGTCGCTGTTGAACCACTAACAGAGAGAAGAAGTCCAGGTCTTCAGTGTGGCAAAATGTTTCTTTTATTAATTAATTCCAACTTATATAGACTTTCAAAGGTCACCCAGATTGGTCAGTTCAAAACTTCCCCCCAGGCCGATTGGCCAGGCTTGAACCATCCATATCTCGAGAGACTGTTTTAACAACATCCAAACTTTATCTTTGTTTATAAAACACAGGAAGAAGAAGAGAGAAATTTCTCACAGGAAAGGTCTGTGCTTGCCACATCTGCACAGGAAAGAAATTCTTCCTCATATTCAGGTGGAACTTCTGGGCATCAGTTTGTGTCTGTTCCTCTTGTCCCATTGCTGGGCAGCAGGGAGCAGAGCCTGGTCCATCCCTGACCCCTCCCTGCAGACACTGACACACTGGGATGAGGTTCCCTCTCAGTCTCTTCTCAAGGCTGAACAGACCCAGCTGTCTCAGCCTTTCCTCAGAGAGATGCTCCAGTCCCTTCAGCATCTTTGTCACTTTTTGCTGGACCTGCTTCAGGAGCTCTGTGTCTCTCCAGTGCTGAGGAGCCCTGAGCTAAACACAGGACTCCAATGCAGCCTTACTGTAGTGAGTTGTAAGATTTGATACATGAATGAATGAACACATTAGGCCTGCCACTGCAAGAAAGTACCTAAATGGATGGAGTTAGACAGCAGGTGTTAATGATGGACAGGAGCCAGGGACATTTTACTGCTGATGATGGGTTCATCTTGGTGGAAGCAGCACATGCCAGGAGGAAAGGAGTGATGCCTTTCATGTTTCAGGAGTGGTGTCTGAGCTGGGTTCAGTTCCTGACTGCTCTGCAGACTCCCTGCCTAGCAGCCTCCTCCATCCCTCTGATGAGAGGGGAGGTAGTAATTCATCACCTTTCTGTCAAAGCTGCTGAATCGTGATATAACTTAAACACCTGGAGTGAGAGTCTTGGGACAGGCAGCTGAAATGTTCTGTGTATCTGTTGTTACTTTGGGGTGCCATGTATGTTATGTCACACTAAAGGGTCTGTCAAACAGGGCAGCAGGGAGAGGAGTTGTCTGTTTACCTTTTGCACTCTGGAGGGGATCTAATCGTCTGCTGGAAGGAGGCTGCAGTTGGCCAGGCAGGGATAAGGTTTTGGAGTTTGGGGTCCAATGAACAGACAGCACAAGTGAGCTTTAAACAGGGAGCCTGCTGTCTCAGGTCAAGGTGAGAGACACCTGAGAGAAGTGACCTTCCTGCCAGTAGAAGGAACTTCCAGAGCTAAAGCCTCAACGGTGACAAAGACATGCAAAAGATCTTAGTTTCAATTCCCTGAGAGGTGCTGGACTGCAAAGCAGCTTTGGAGGCTTTTGTGAGCTGAAACTCTTAATACATTCCCACTGAATGTGAGCTTCCTGTGGTGCTTTTGCCCTTGTGGGTGCCTTTGGTCACTCTGCACCTTCTGAGCATCTCTGCACTGTACTGTGCACCAGGGGAAACCCTGTCCTGAGGGGAGATGTGCCCCACTGTGCTGGGACACTGAAGCTGGACAGGACACAGAGGGATTTGGGGTGCTCCTCAGTCCTGCCACAGATCAAGAATAGATGCAGACAGCTGTGTCTCTTGGTGGGTATGAAACCAGCTGTAACTGAGATGAATCGTAATGGCACCGTAGGGTACAAAAGAAATTCTGCAGTGGCAGACAAGCCTCGGTGTGGAACAATGATGAATGGATTCATAAATGCCCTCCTAAATATGAGGAGTGCTTTCTGACTCAGAGCTGCTGTGGGTTTAAAATACCTTTGTCTTCAGGTTGGTGTCACAGGAGGCAGAATCGGAGCCATTTTCTTAAGGTTTTTTCATGGAGAGCTAGTCAAGTTTTTTCCTCAGCAAATTTAATAATATTGGAATTATTTAAAATACTTAAATCTATTCAAGTTGTGAAACTTCAGCTATTTTAAAATAATTTCTCGGCTTGTACATCTGTTTTAGGTTTTGGTTTCTTCTTTCCCTTTCAACTACTTATCTGCTTTTCACATCAATCAGAAAAAGAAAGCTGAAATGTGTGAGCCACTTCGAAGTTGAGAGAGTAAGAGTGCAAGACTGAACATTATTCTTATCTTGGAATAACAGGATGGTGGGGGGACTAATTTCAGCTCTATCAGCAGATAGCTGTGTAACGAAAATGTCTGAAAAAAAGGTGAAATTAATAGCAACTGAGAAATAAGGCCTCTCTTTCCTAAACACACACACTTTGTTTCTCTCTGTTCCCATTTCTTCCCTTGATGCTACAAGAAATGAAAAATTTATTTCAGGATTTGTCCTGGTTATCTTTTGAAGTAAGTATGCTTGCTGCAAAGCTGTATAACAAAGTAGTTGTTAAACTAATATCAAGAATTTCTAATGGAAATGTTTAGAATACCTAATTTCCAATGCCTAATTGGAAACAACTTAAATTATTACATCAATAAAATTTGCTTGAGGGAAAGCCAAAAGGAATTCATGTAATGAAATAGAAAGTTCTAGCTGGAGAAAATTATTTTCACTGTGGAACATCTGAAAAGTTCTGCAGATGTTGGATTAAAAGAAACACTGCTGAATTTTTCTGAATCTTTTAACACATGGGCATTTTGACATAAAATATCATGGAACTTGCAAGAGGAACAGGCAGAGATATTCAGAGAAGTGTAAGCGTGAACAAATTGGGCTCCAATTGTTTGAAAACAACCCTTAGCTGACAGAAGTGCAGTGCCATTGTTATCCCTACCAAACATCTTGGAATTGCAGCACAGCTTATTTTGTGGCTGTTTTTAAAGCTTTGAGAGTGTGACAACATGGTGCTTTAGGCCTCAGGATTTAAAATGCCATTTCTCTCGGGAACCAAAGATGCAAATCCAGACTTCACTCAGCTCCTGCCTTCATCCTGGCAAAGTAGATTTGATGCTGTTTGCAGCTTCTGATTCTTGAGTCTCATGGACTAAACCCCCAGGAGTTTGGCTGTTCTGTGTCTGAACAAAAGCAATCTTTGCAGCAGATGTGGCAAGGGGGTTGGGATGGAGCCACTGCAGCTTTCTCACAAATTCCCACTCCGTCCCTGCAGTAATTTGCAGACCTGTGCCAGGCTGTGGGACATACATGGCTCTCCAAGCGCTGCTGCTCCTGGAGAGCTTTGGCCAGCTGCTCTCACCCTGGGAAATAAGGAATGTCAGATTGCTCCCTGCTTGAGTCGGTGAAGATTTGTGCACATAAAATGGGAACTGGAAAAGGTGTAACCAGCTATCCTGGTCGTGGCCGACCAAGTCCAAACCCCATTAAAAAT
Source organism: Grantiella picta (assembly GCA_013397955.1). NCBI lineage: Eukaryota > Metazoa > Chordata > Aves > Passeriformes > Meliphagidae > Grantiella > Grantiella picta. The sequence goes on from VZRM01005248.1 coordinate 572,417, forward strand.
GATGAAATTGTCACTGGGTGATGCTCTGGGACACACATCTGTAAGAAATTACCTACACTCACACACTTCAGTTGATGAAGGCTTTTACACATGAAAAATCTTCTGAGGAAATAAAATACATTATAATATTGGCAGAAAATTATATGTAACTCTCATATCTTATTCTACATACAGAGAAATGGAATATCATCCAACACATGTACATGCTTTCAAATGTATCAACTTTAAAAAATCAGAATATATATCAGTGGAGAGTATAGAAATGCCATTCTAGAACGTTGTTCACACTAGTAATTTTTAGCAGAGCTTAACAGAACATAAATTAAGTGGTCACCTTAATAACAAATTAGCAACAGGAAGAAAATGAATGAGCATTTCACAAACAACTAGTAAGCATAAAAATTTCATTATTCATGGGCTATACAATTTTCCCACAAAGTGTCAGTTGGAGAAGAATGTTTTCTCAGATTTGTGTTTTAATGAGGAATTTTACTTGCTCTTTGGGCAAATATTAAAATTAATGCTGCTTTGCAAACCTTATTTTCTGAGAAATCTGAACAGATACAGGTTAATTATTTGCTTACAGTTAAGCTTTTCACACCTCTGGTTCAATTTTGTGGGTCTCATGCAGCTGAAGCGCCTGAGAATAGTTACACTGGTTCTTTCAAAGATCCCATTTTTAGTACTGCAGCGAAAGTTTACAAAAAAGTCAGATCAGCAGCCTCTGCCTCCCAACACAGCCACATATCTGGGGAATTCAAAGCAGGGTTCTCTAGAAGCTGCTAATTGCCTGTCAATCATCTGCTACACCAGCAGTTCACACGTTTTTGCTATCGACCTAGCAGATTAATAGTATAACCCAAACAAAGGAACAAAGGCTAAACTGTTCAGTTGGGAAGGGTACTGTGTGGTCTTTTCAGGCTAAGATTAACAGAGAAACAGAGAAATGGTGTTCTTTGTAAAACTAAAGCTGCAGTGACCTTAACTCTGGCAAACAGATTGAATGAGTTCAGCACTATTCGCCAGGAAAACCTGAAACAGCAGTGCTTTAAAAAAAAAAAAGAAAAAAAAAGAAAACAAAAAGAAAATCCCCCAAACCCTGTATTGAAAAATCTTTCCAAATAAAATGAAGTAAAATCAAAATTAAATTGGTTTAATATTTAGGAGTCAGCAGCATAGCTAAAATGATTCACAGAGCAGTGCTAGAAACTGTTGACCATTATGCCACAGCCTCATGCTGAATGTATTTTTAGTATCTGCGAGAGTCTATTTTCAGGACAAAAACCAGCACTGTTTAAAAAAAGAGTGTTTAAATTTTCCTCTGGTATCTTTGGGATTTGTGTTCTTGGATTGAGGTCAATCAGAATAAGAGCACTATTATTACTGAAATTAATATTTTTTTAGTTACTTGTATATTCATCATAGCTGAGCATTCCAACTGAGACTAAGACTCTGTTGTGCTAGAATAGAACCAACACCTAAGGCAAGCCCCTGAAAATTTCCAGTCCCTCTATACTCTGGAGTTTCCAGTCAAATTCAAAATTAAGATGGTGGTGAGATTTTTCTCTAAGTAGGGCAGTGCTGGTTGAAGAGAAAGTGCTGACTTGTGTTGAGGAATTGTTGCTCCAAAAATTGTTTTATTCACCTTTATTATTTACTTGGTATTAATTAGTTACCATCTGGAGGAAAAAATTCCTTTCAAGCTAAAGGAGAAAATGTAGAAAATGGGCCTCTGGTCTTTTCTGATTTCCTGAGGCAGATTTTGTTTTCAAGGCTGTAATGACATATTTTCCTTTGGCTTCTTGTTCCTGCTCACCATGCCCATGTCCACAACCTCCGTGGTCCTAATACAATATTTTTCCAGCACTGCATAGTAAATTCGAGGCATTTCAGTAATCCACTGCACAATGAAGTTCTTGGGAAGGGAATCTTCTCAGCTCAGACCATCTCAGCAGCAGAGCGGGAGGGGCAGGGGAGAATTGGCTCAGCTGCACTGCTGGGAAGGATGCTCTGTCACTGCACCACTGCAGAGATAATTCACACATTGGCACACCCTCAGCCTCTCTGCTATGACCCCTGGCTTCAGAGAATAGGAATTCCTTCATGGTGCTGCTGTTGCCAGTCCCAAATAATATCTCTTTTCCAGCTCGGATGAAACAGATACCCTGGAAAATGTTAAAAAAGCAAAAATAAGAGAGTCTGAAACAAGAATCAGATATTCTGATGCAATCTGACCCAATAGGCCACTAGAGACTCTCCCAAAAGTTTCACTTACTTTGTATGGAAACTTCCTATGTTTCTTGCTGGTATGGTATTGCATCAGAGACCACAACAAACTTTGCAATGGGGAAAAATGTGGAAACTAGCTTAGATTTCAAAATAGTTAGCTAATAATTCCTGCAACTTTTGGTCTGAAAAATAAGTCAGATAGCTATCCTGAATGTTCGGCTTTGAAATTCCAAAATAATTTAAATTATCTGTGTGACTCATAGTGCCACATTTTTTGTTCCCTGCTTCAATGCACAAAATTAATAGAAAGGGATTTCTAAAATGGTTTTTATGGTTGGATTCAGTTTTTGTTTTCTGTGAATATTCTGTAATATTAATTTGAATTTTTTTGTTGCGAGAGATATTCAGTTCCGTAAACTCATTCATTTGCCTATAAAATTTTGATGAGTTACAAAGTATCCACTCTTCTTTAGTGAAGGATGCAATTAGTACTATTTCATCTTATAGTCATAAAAAAATAGGGAACTTTAAGCCTGGAATCAGAGCCAGGAGACTTTCAACTGCAGTCAAAAAAACTAAAGTGAGGGCATATTTTAAATGCAGGTAGAAGAATATCTCAGACTTTAGAAAATCAATTGAGAAGTAATGAACATTGATGAACATATAAAACTTGCAGAAAGTCTCATTTATTCATGTGAGCTTCAATAAAGGACATCTCATTTGTCTGCTACAGAGCTGGAGCAGGATGGATTACACAACATAGTGAATATTTTGCTTTGTATTTTATTGATCTGAGTGGGAAATACAGATTGCACTGTAGAGTATGAACTGGATTCAAAACCACCGAAGTCAATGAAAAGATTTCTTTTGGTTTTGGGGGTTTTAGAGCAGCTAACATCTGTGAAGGGGAAGTTGCCCATTCCATGTAAATTGGTTACACAATCCTGGGCCAAAGGGGTGAATATTGTGTCTCTGACCCAAATAAACCATAGAAATTTCCTGCCCTTTTCTTCTATGAACTTAATCACATAGAACAAAACCACAGTCTTTGATTAAGAGGAGCATGCATGTGTCCTCCTGCCTTGGCTTCCATGGCTGCCTGTAGAATGTGGGCTTAAAAAAAAAAATCTGGGGCAGAGATAGATGCTAAATGCAAATTTTGTCCATCATCTTAGAAGGTCACTCCACAGATATGCGTGTAACCCTAAAATAAACTTTAAATTATATTCTGAATTATACCAAATGGGTTGTGCCTGGACTAGGAGCACTCAGGATACAGTTGAAGGAAAGAACATCCTCTCTGGGAGAGCAATCACGGGATGCTGGGAAAGAGATGAGGGCAGACCAGATACCATCAGAAAGGGTTATCCTTTGTCCCTATGACAGAGCCTGGGTAGAACATCTCTAACAGCCATAAATTCATTTTTCTCAGCCATTTCCTTAGTGTTTGAAGAGTCTAAAGACAAGTCTAACACTGAGGGAAATGGGGACTTCTCATGCCAAAGTGCAGACAATGGAATGGGATGAGGGTGCTGTCTGCAGGGACATTTATTTTAAATATATGTTCTCTATTTTTTTCCCCATTGATATGTTGGGGTAGACTCTTTTTTCAAGAGCAAATGCACAATAGGCAATATTTGGAAGAGCTATTGAGCTTCACTTCCAGTTACCTCTGATGCTAATAGCAACTTGGATAAAAATTGCAGATTCTTCTTTGCAATATATGCACAAAGAACATGAGATAGATATTTTCCTCTTTCTCTCTTTTTTTTTTCACTTTAATTTCAAAGTATTGGAAAATTCTTTGTACCCCAGAGCAGCAGGACAGATTTGTCTTGATACTTGAAGGGGCACAGAGAATGTGGAATTCATCTCCTGTATGGTACCATGTGGCTTGAAATATCAGTAAGATAAGATAGATGTAATATGCTGTGTGCTAAAGACGAATTTTTCAAAAAACATTACAAATCAAAGATGTTTTTTGTTCTCTGATTTTGACAACTGCAGTTTGTCCTTAGATTCTCATGATGACATTTTCTAGTTAAAGATGTCCATATGCATATTAAAAAAAACCAAACCCTTAAACAGGGATTAGAAATCTCTCACGATGCTATTAAGTCTTTGCTGAATATTGATAAGTCCTGCTGAGATTTGCTTCAGTTTGGATATGAGTCATAAGTGATGTGTAATTTGTTTTAGAAACTGATGAGATTTCAGATGTGTGCTGGTTTTGGAGGGAGTGTAAATTAAGGTGGCTGATGAACATGTGGCTACTTGTACCTCTTCTGCTGTATAACTCAGTAGCAGAAATGCTCTTCTGGCAACAATAGATAGTGGTGAATAGGTTTGTAATATTTGCTTTGTGACAAGGAGTGAGAGAAGGAAGGTTTGGGCTACTGTGGAGAAGATGATTTTGGCAAGAAGAGTGATTGCATTTCAGAGCTGGTTTTCAGCAGGACTGTGGGTGGCACAGGCAAAGCTTCTCACAGGAGACTGGGCAATATCCTCTGTTCAGAATGATCCTGCTCCCCTTGCCAGGCTGCTAAGAAATTAGAGTTATGGTCAGATTTATACAACCTGTCATAGAACCACATTTTATCACTTTCTTTTCACCACACAAAAGCCCTTTGTCTCTGCTGGCTTGCACCTTCCTTCCAGTGCAATATCAGTCATGCCTGGGGTGCATCTCGGTGTGTTGGATGCTGGGCAGCCTCATCAGACAAATGGGAGTCGATGAAAGCTCCTCAGCTCAAGATTTAATTTGGGTTTCAAACATGAACGCTTGCAAACGATATAAAATCAATCACCTTAATTGTCAGTGTAAGCTACAGCCTGACCCTAAATTTCCTTTCTCTTTGGTGTCTCTTCCACAATGACAGAGAATAGGCCAAGCCTTTAATTCCTTTTTTCTGCTCTTCAATACTTGTTGAGTATTTCAGTGTGCCATAGGCTGCATATTTCTCTCTCTACTTTCAAAATTTCCCACTACTGTGGCATACAAGGAATTTCTTGCACTTCAGGTCATGAAACAAGCCAAATCCTGCTTCTGCTTAGCATGTGCCAGATGAGAAAGCAGCTATTATGGCTTAACCTCTTTTTAGTTGTGGATCCAACAGTAACAGTCAAGAGAAGTGGGAAAGATTGCATTTGACCCCACATATTGTGAATATCTATTATAAGCTCAAATACCAAGATAATATCAGCTTCTCAGAATATCTAGTCCTGGTGGAGTCTGCACATTAATTTTCTGGGTAAGGTAAAGGAAGTTGTTTTTTCCATAGGTTTTTTCTAGGATAAATCCTAGAGTGATTTATCCACTTTTCTTTCAAAAGGCTTGAAGTTCATGAGGTCTTAAACCCCCTTCAAAAGAGCACTAATGAACAATGTGAACAGTGGAGTAAAAGCAAGGAAAGCAGAGAAAGCAAAGGAAATTATTATTATTCTTGTTATTACTACCTAATATTAAAAAAAGATAATACATTATTTTAATAATAATATTAACTATTATTTAATCAATATTAAGTTAATGAATATTAATTTATATTTTAAACATTATCTCTTATTACCTTTTATAACAATAATGAAGACTGCCAGAGTTAGTTATTGATCTTTAGTACAGAACCTCTCCGCACCATCACAAAATTTTTTATATCCTAAATGTGGAGAATCATTATACCTGCATCCTTTCTCAGCATACAGCAACAGTATATTTCAGACAACAGGGATACCACAGCGATACTTGATTCCATCCCATACATTCACATCCTGGGAATGAGATTAAATGGACTAGGTAACACATTAATTTCCATGAGTTCGCTACTTAATTACCATCCCAAACTGCTGCAAGATCATCAAGCAGGACGAGGAATAAGAAGAAAAAAGTTGTCTTCTGTATTTTACATTCAGCAGCAGCCACACTGCGTTTATCTAAGTAAAAATGCTTGTGCATCTGCTTTCTTCCCAAGGCTTCAATGCATACTAATTATTTTCTCATGTATATTAACTAGGATTTTATAGCTTTGGTGCTTTGTGCACTGTTTCAAATCTTTATCCCATAGTGTTTCTCCTATCTTGCTTGCTTAGAGCTGGAAATACTTTTTATAAAAGTCTGGTGCAAACTCCTTTTTGTACACACGCAGAGTCTTACAAGTTTACTTTTACAGCACAACACAAAGACCACACTCTTTAAGGGAGCCTTACATTTCCTGGGTGGTGTGAAATACTAGAGCACAGTGCCCTCAGGTGAATTGCCTTGGTTTAGGATGTTTCCTTTGTCTCCAACCACAGGCTGGACAGGTCCCTTGTGAGTGCCAAGGGATTCATTACAAGCCCCCACACTGATGAATAACCTTAATATCACATATGGGGTACATATGGTTTACAGATACTACAGGTATTTGGATAATAATACAGCTCTAAGCTTTGTCCTCATCGTACTGGTTCCACTTCCCACCATTCTTTGTGCCTTGCTCTAATTGAATTCCTTGTTGTACATCTTCTTTGGAACAATTCATCAGTCTTTCATTTATCACCCTGATATTTGTTGAGATGTTGGCCTACCTTTTTCATATCAATAAGTTTAAGTGAGAAATGTATATTTTTTTCTGTTGTTCATAGTGAAAGCAAGCATACCAAGTCATGATTATGGTCAGCAGTTTCCTCCTCTCTCTCCTCATTTACCCAGCACTGGAAATATCCTTTTTTTTATATCACTGCTTGGCCTAAATAATATGTAATTCACAATTGGTGTTAATACTGCACCTGGCCATTACACCTTGCTTTGCTTCAGTAGTTCTTCCATGGTCCAAGGGTTGCCTTTATTAGCAGATCAGCCTGAGGAGTGAGCCTGCTGGAGAACTGCAAATAGGATTCCCAATCTCCTCCTAACTGTTCTGACATATTATCCAATCTTTGCAAGCCCATAAAACTTTAAATGAGAACTACCTACAAATTTAACTATACAATACAGTCACACTTTGCTGATTTTGAACTTTCTCCCCGCACACATACAATTCAAACAGAGCCAGCTTTTAATTTATTGTGGGAATCAGAGGGTGAGAATAATATATTCAGGGTAATGCACTCAAAGTGTTTATCGTTGCTAGTTAACAGCTGCAAGCTTACCTTAAAGGGCTTTTCACTTTACCTGGTGTAGTGAAAGGGATGGGGCTACATATGCATTTGGTAGGGCCAGCCATCCCTTTGAAAGGCAGAGTCAAAACTCATGTATTTTGTTTTAAAACAGATGCACTCAGGCTATAGGCACCCTTGACTGTTGGCTGATTCAACATACAAAGCTTAAAATCAGACTGGACTCTGGAAATTCTACAGAAGTGCAGTATGGGGATTTGCCATATTTGCAGCATCTCATGGTGTTTCTTCCACTTTGCTTTTCCAATTCTTTTATTCCTACCTTCATTTTCTAGGGATACACCCTCAACATGACAGTCACCTACAACAATCTGCCACCAAATTACCTCTTCTTGGATAATTTGAGAGAGCTGTGGGTTTTCAGAAGTTGTTTTAGCTTTGTAAAATTATGTCCACCACCTTCACTATGAAGAAGAGAGAACACCTGAAGTTCAGGGTTACCCTAAAGATTCAGGGAGCACATGTGGAATTCCAAGACCTCCCCAAAACCTTTTGTGTGGGTCTGTGAGCATCTCTGAATCTTTTCATATTAGTCTTCCTCATTGTTGGGGCAGGGTGATGATTTGGTACCTTTCTTATTAATTATGTTGGGAGGCAGCAGGGAGAGGATACACACCACATGATCAGATAAACATTCCAAAGAGGGCCCAATGATCATTTCACCAGACAGAGTCCATTTCTAAGGGTGAAACAAACCAGAATTTCAGCGAACAGCTCTGTAGACAGTTTAGGCAGAAACACCAAGGTGCTTATACATTGAGATGTATCTCATTTACCTCTTTTGCTGTTGAATCAAGAGCTAGGAATCATTGAATCATGGTCATCATGTGGTTTGGAGGGTCTTCTGGAAGCCTGGTTTGGAGAGTCTGCTGGTCCAGTCATTCATAAAAGGATAACTCAGACAAGGTTGCTCAGCTGCAAGGAATAACTACAAGGACGGAGTTCCCACAGCTTCGCTGAACCTCTGTTCCAGTGCCTGACCACCCATTTTCCTTGTGTCTAATTTCCTGTATTCCAGCTTGTCCCTGGTGTCTTGTATCTTTCCACTATTAGTCTTTGAGAACAATCTGCCCTCACATCCTGCCATGAAATAGACTGCAGTAGATCCCTTGACATATCTTCTGTTGGGGCTTAAAATCACATCTCTCAGCTTGTCCCCATCGGCCAAGTGCTCCATCCCCTGCACTACCCTGGCTTGCCCTAATGGACCTGCTCTGTAATGTCCATGTCTTTCTTGTCCTGGGGAGCCCAAAACTGCATAGTGTTCCAGTTGTGGCCTCACAAGTGTCGAGCAGAGGTGAAGGACCTCCTGGACCTCCTGGTTGCACTTCTGCCAGCCCAGGATGCTGTTGGTTCTCCAGAGCTCATTTCTGGGTCATATTGAATTTATCCACCAGGACTCACAGGCTTTTTTTAGCAAAGCTACTCCCTGATCAGTCATTCCCTGTCCTGTATCTTGTGTATTGGGCTGTCCCATCCCAGGTGCAGGGCTTTGCTTTCGATTTTGTTGAACTTAGTGAGATTCTCTATCTCACTGAGGTCCTTCCGAATTGAAGCCCTGCCCTCCAGTGTATTTTACTGTTCTCCCCAGTTTGGTGTCATTTGCAAACTTGCTGTCCTATAGTCCAGGTAATTAATAAAACTACTGAACATGATTGGTTCCAGTGCTGGCTGCTGAGGAATTCCTTTGTCTGGTTATTGGCCACTAGATGGACTTTGAAGTCTGGAGATGAACCTTTTGGCTGGGCTCTCCAGCCAGTTTTCCAGCCTATTTACTGTTTGCTTTTCTAGTCCATTGCTCTCTAATTTGGCTATAAGGCTGCTGTAAGAACACACCACAGACCTTAATAAATCCAAGATAAACAACATCCACATTCAACTGTGGATGATGTTTATCTTGGATTTATTAAGGTCTGTGATGTGTTCCTCCCATCATCCATCCTACCAGTCATCCTAACTGGTGGATGACTGGTAGAAAGCATTGAGGTTGGTCAAGCATGATTAATTCTCAAAAACTCCATCTGGTTGTTCCCAGTCACCTTCTTGATATGCTTGGAAGGAAACAAAAATTAAAGCTTTATGCCTTAATTTTAATGGTACCAAATTGGTACCAAAGTGACAAAGTCTGGCTGAACACTGACAGAGGAAACCTACTGAGCTATTTCAGGGTAGAACCATATTTTGCATTCTGGTGGAAGGAGTCATATATCTACAGGTGTAACCGAAGGATTTAGCAACAACTCCAGTATGAATAAGTTTAGGCTCCTTATACACACACAGAGCCAAAGTCATACTATCAACTGATCTGAACAGACTGCATTAGCTGAGATCTGATACCTTGTATTCTGATACCTTGTATTCAAAGCTTATAATATTTGTACAGCTATTGAATTTTCTGAAGCGTAAGGATTGCAGGTAATTTAATTTTTAATTGTAGTCCATTCTTAATCTTAACTGCTTTCTTAGGCTGTTATATTTAAATTCATATTCAAGAACTTCATGTTCTTTATATGAATGTTTCTTTTAATTAAACAGGATAAGTGTTTGCTACTGTGAGTTAAATTCTGAACCAAACAGAAATTGGATTGTGTTATCTCTGGGTGAATGTCTTCTGAGATAGTTCCTGTTTGTGCTGCCTCATTAAAGTTGTCTAGTACATATTTAGCTGTGAAAAAAAAAAAAAAAGGGCTTATAAGTATTCCACTTGAACCCATTTGGTAGGGTTTTCTCACCTTGTTTATAATTATCGGTACTTTTAAAATATCAGTGTTATGAGGTTAACAAATCCCTCTTTCTGCAGCCAAGTATATTTGAAGGAGACTGGGGGGAAGAAAAAACCTTTCCTTCCTTTCTCTCTAAGTTGCTAAGGTGGCCCAGGCTGCTGCTGCACCTTATCCAAAGTACTGAGAACACCTTATTAATTCCTTCAGCTTTTGCACTGCATGCTTATGCTATGGATGGTATTCATGTTTCATCTATTGTTTAAGGCTAATTCACAAGAATTCAGTGGGATTTATTTCTGTATGTATGATTGTTACCTAGGAAATAGCAGCAAATATCCTTACTGTTCTTTCATGAGAACAGCGTTTGCAGTTAGGGAGCAATTGTTTAGGTTCACTACTGGAAAATTACTTTTTTTTAAAGATTGTTTCTTTTTTTCCCAGTATATTTCTAGAATCTCTCTTAAGTAAAAATAACTCTGCTGCTACTTCTCTAAGCACTTCCAGGTAGAAAACCTTAGAGAAAGGAAATGCAAGCATGAGGCATCTGTACATTTCAAAGGTGTGTTAATGTAAAGTAGAGTCATCCAGTTCTGGGCCAGCTGTTTATATCAGACTCAAGTCAGAGGTGGTAAAAAAATCTTTATGTTCAGAAGGCCATGCAGCAGCCTCAATAAAGCACATCCATCTACTGTCTATTTTCCAGTGAACAGGTGTTAAATTAATAAAATGCTGCCACAAGTACAAATCCTTACTTTTCCTTCCCTTTGTTTGGATGCAAGAAGAGGTATTTCATCAGGAGAGCAATCTAGGACTGTGGGCCATGAACCTTCCTATCATAAATCCAGGTGGTGTTCCTTGGATCCCTGTCAAGCCATGTTAGCTGGTGTGATGCTCTGCTCCTGTAGGAGGGTGAATTTCCCTCGTGTCCAAGGAATTAACAACAGAGTTCCTAGATCTGCTCATCAAGGTCAGTTAATATGGGGACATTGTTTCTGTAGGTACCCATTCTTACAAATTTGGGACTGCAGTTTTTCCTAAGTGGCTCCAGGTATAAAAACTTATAATTCCGCCTGAAAAGATCTGAAGAAACACCATTTTTATGAAACCCTCTGACTGACCTCAAGCTGATTGTCAAATATAGCATAAGCATATGAGGTCTAGTAACTGTGATAACTCTGTGCTGGGATATAAAGTATTTTATGGAAGTGGTGATATATAGAAGGGCTACTGTGGATGGAATATCCAAGAATAACACTCTGGCTTGACAGACCATTAGCAGAGCTCTAGCATGGACAGCTCCTCCAATGAGCTGAAAATGAAAACACCTGGCCATTATCCATGAAGAGTTTCTCAATACATCAAATAAAGTTTTACCCAGATGCCTCACTGACTACAAGGTTTCATTATATTTATGACTGGTGGCAGAGGTCTTGTGGTCATTCTGCAGACAGAGACATCACAGCTACGTAAGGCACACTCCCATGTACTGCTAAAAGAATGGGCATTGTCTGGACAATCAGATTAAAACCACAAACAAAACTGTGCAGCTGCTTAGGAGACAACTTGATGAAGTACTCTATGTAAATTTATTTAAATGTCTAATCTCCAGCTCTTTTTGTTTGTTTTTTTTTTGTTTGTTTCATTTTGAAGTGAACAGAGTGACATAGATGTAGAGGAACCTTTGCTAGCTGCTATAAATACCCATTGTGAATATCTTTATGTGTGACTTTTATTTATACTCTTCTCTCTTACATATCCTCCCTGTGCTTTTCTCCACTGTAGTCCTTATAATGCCTCCAGCATGCTCTGTGCCATCTCTGTTGAAGGAAATGTGTTGATTGTGCTCTTCCAGTGTTCTCTCAGAGCAGTACAGATCCTGCTTCCCTGACGCAGGACAGACCTGCTTCTGCCTTCTCTAAAAGCATCAATGGGTCCCTTCCAACTCACAATGTTCTGTGGTTCTGGGACTCTGAGAAAGCTTTCATTGTCGCAAATGAGATCGCCAGGCAGATTTGGTTTTTAAGGGAATTTTTGGTTTTTTGCTTTTGCTTTTGCCATGAAGTTGCTGGGGAAAAAATTTCATTCTTAAGACACTTATTTGGATCTATATAAGCCAGATCCAATATTATGCAGTCTTTCTAAATGCTGAATAAACACCACTGCCTGAGAGAAATGCACTCGCTTGCTTTTTCTTCCTTTTAATTCCCAAATGGGGGAGATGATGTTAAAGGACTGCAAGCAGTGACTGTGAACACAATAAAGTAAACTCAGCTTTGTCCAGCTTCCTTTTCCCTGAACTCCTCTTTTAAAGTAGAATATTTTTCTGCCTCCCTCTGTTAAAAAATAATTGTTTTCTTTCATGGCCTTGAATATTTGGATATTACAGTTATCCTGTAAAGTATATACACTTAATGGGACTTAAGAGAGGATGAGGAAATGTACTATGGAATTATGGGTTTTTTGTGTCTTGTCTGATGAAGTGGGTTATTTGTCCCTAATAAATATTTGTTCCTTAATTGTGTTAGAATTATGATTTATTTTAAATTACCACCTCATAGTGAATGATCTTGATCTTTATTATTTAAGGGCTTTTTGGGTTAGGGGTGATTTATGATGACTTCTATGCAGTGCAGATCACTTAGTTGGGAGGATTACCAATCTCTCACTGTCTGCTACAGTGCACTGTGGTGCCCTGAGAAGTTAAGTTGCATTTCAGCATATAAAAATCAATTGATACCTAATACTGGCTTTGCCTGCAAGTTGGAGTACTCTGCAGGTACAAAGAGCTATTGTAAAATGTAATTCTGGTTGTGTGGACCCTCACTTGTCTGGGTCATTCTTTTTCTCTTGCTCTGCTGTGGCCATTAAAGAAATCAATCCTAATTCAGGGTAGATCTGAAAGCATATTATGCAAAGCTTCTTTTAAACTGGCTCTTATAGCAGAAGGTGATATATAGCATATCAACACAATGTTATCCTATAAGCCAGTGGCACTTGTTATGATCACTTAATAGGCTTTTCCCCCCTTCCATTGATGTGTGTTGGTTCTTTTGCACTTAAAATACAATAATAATGAAAAAAAAAGATATTCCCAAAAACATTTTCAGTGGGAATCCTTTTTTCAACACTGATTGCCTTTGATTTTTATCTATGAATTCTTGCAAAAATAACTTGCAAGTTGGATTATCAGTCTTGTCTTAAGGCTTAATGGACTCTTACTTAAAGAGTTCACCTAATTATGGATACCTGCCTCACCTCCCCAAGTATTATTTTAAAATTAAATCTAGTGATATCCCCCTTTTGTTCTAATTTTTCTTTAGTCTCTGCAAAGTAACCCATGAAATTTTTTATTCATTGGTGTAATCCTTGCCTTCTCTGTAGTGTGTCGTAGTTTCTGTCAGGATGCTTCAACTCTTCTGATACTTTCAGTTTCTTGTTGTCCTGCATGACATTTCTGGGGGTTGATACTGTTTCACTTCAAACAAATTCCACAAAATCCCACAAGCAATTTTATTGAGGTCCTAGCATGGAATGTTTTTTGTTTTGGTTTTTTTGTTTTTTTTTTTTTTGCAGCACTCCAGGCATTTGAGAGCTGATTTGGAGATCCTGAGATGTTTCTGACAAGGTGCAGGATCACTTTGTGCTACAGCAGAAAGCCTGGGCTGCACACTGATGTAATTCCTGCCTGCTTTGTACTCATGTATTTGTCTTTCCCGTGAGAGCTTAGCTCTGCTTTCCCTTCTGTCCACAGATGAATCCTTCTATTTTGGGTAGCTTTAGGCATAAAATCCACTACAATTCAGATGCTAACACTTGTTAACAGCCTTCACTCACACCCAGAGTCCCCTGCACAGTTAGCTGGAAAAAGAGGTCCAAATAAGAGTATAAACTCATCCCACAGTGAGGTCTTTCCATGGTCTTAAAAGACACATGATTAATATGGGAAACTGTGAATACAGTGTTAGAGTGTATCACAAAAATGTTTTTGATCCCTACTTGACCTTACTGTATTGTTTTAGCTAATTAGTTAGTGCAAAATTTATATTGAAAAGTCTCCATACGTGTACACAAACAGATTTGAATAAATCAGAAAAGAGACTAACTCTGAGCACACTAGTGTTTCTTTGGGTCTAAAACAAAACTAGCAAGCTTAAAATGTGTTGGGAACAACACAGTTACTTCTTCCTTGTGTAAATCACTTCACCTGTCTCTGCATCTTTTTATTCTTCCTGTCTTTTTCTTGGATTTTTAGGTCATATTTTATCATGAAAAAGATGTGTCCTTTTTGTATATGTTTACATAACATATCCCAAGGAAATGCTGTTCTTGAAGGGTGATGGAGGATGGAGGCACAACAATTTTGGGAACCCTTCAGGAAACATTCCTAAATATGTTCCACTTTTTTCTGTACCACCATGGGAATTCATCTGAACACTTTCTGTGGTAAGAGCAGAAACAGGCTCTCATGTGGTGTTAAAATATACGATTTCTATGATGGTATGGACAAGACACTTCAATGTAAAAATCTTAAAAATTCTTAAAATGTTAGTTTGTTATGCGTTTACATACTTGTGAGGCACAACAAATGCGCTTAACCAACCACCACAGACCATGATAAAAACAAGTATCAAATTTAACCAACCACAAACTCACAATGTGAGCACTTATTAGTTCTAATAATTGTTTTACAATTATATAACTTGTTTTTAATCTTTAGTTTATCTAAATCATTCCTAAAATGCTTTTTTTAGTTAAGCAAAGTAACAAAAGTGAACAAAAATTTTACAAAGGCAGCAAAACCCTCACTTTGCAAAGACTTTCTGCTCCACAACACTCTCATACTGAGCCACACCTTGCTTGACCATCTGATCTGCGGAAAGAAATGACCATAGTGCAAAATGGTTTGAGCCCAGGCAAGTTCCTTACTTGCCATGCTGTAGCAAGAAAGTCTCTTTGACTTCTCATTTTACTGTTCTGTACCTGTGTTACATGGTTTAAAATATGCAAAGCCAATGATTTGAGATTTTTGCTTTTCTCTTGAAGCAAATGATATAATGGAAGAAGCTTTGCCCATTTTTAAGGAAATTTAAAATAAATTCTAGGTCTGGAAGGCCAAGTGCTGTAGCTGAGTATGTAGGGAATGATTGCTCACCCAAGAAAGCATGTTATCCATGGTTAAAACCCTCCATAATTCTTAATGAAAAGACATTCCAATTTAACTTGGGAAAGGAATGACTTGTGTTGCAGTATCTGTATCCTTCTTTGCTATTCTGTCTTCAAACAGCCTCAGCATTAGGGGGGAAAGCAATAAAAAATTCAAAGTAACTTTTGTTCTGAGATTATCCATTATATTTCTACAACATACTAAATATTAAATGGGATATTCCTACTCTGTCTTACTCTTACCCAGAAATACAAATATGACATCAGGAAACAAGGAGATCTACTGCCATTAACCCTTCTGTACTCTTGACTGCAACAGAATGCATTTCATATTAAAAGGGATTGTATAAGCCATCTAAAGTATCTTCAAGGGACATTGTCAGTAGATGGTAATTTGCAGATGTTGTTTATAGCTTTGGAAGTAAGCAGTAACCTTGTTTTTCACTTGTTTATCTGTTGTGAAAACAACTCTGTGTTGTCAGCACTGTTTTCAGCACAAATCTCAAACACAGCCCCATACTGGCTGCTGTAAAGAAAATTAACTCCATCCCAACTAATACCAGAACATTATCTTAATCAGGATTCTTTTCTCTATGCAAAAAAAGCCAGTAACCATTGTAAGTACTGCACTGTTCCTTTGCAGAGAAGAGATGCACTGAGTCACTGATAAATAATTCACTTAGGCCTGAAACCACCCAAGCCAACTTTTATCTGCTGCAGATACTTCACTCTTTTACTCACCTTCCCTGCTTATGTCATCAGGGGCACAAAACAAGAGCAACACTGGCAATCCAGTCTAGTGGGGGTGAAGGAAAAGAGAAAATTTTCCTCCATCTTCACATTAGACTTCTGTCACAGCACTGAATTATTCAAATTATAACATGTGGAGTTCCATTATTTAGTAACAAGAGACAGTTCAGTTCTACCCTTCCCAAATAACTGCATTTTTCAAGCAACTACTGTTGCTGTTGTTGGTAAAGAGCTTGGATTTACCATAGAGTGTGAAAAATCACTGGTGAATTTTGGAAGTTGGGCTATTGTGGTTTAGATATTGACATGGATTTGACATGAGACATATCACACAGATTGTTCCAAAGTGACACATTATTCCAAAGCTAGGAGCCTGTTTTGTGGTTTTGACACAATATTCCAAAGCTAGGGATCTGTTTTGTGGTTTGGGATCTGACTTGAGCTCGGCACAAGAATTGTTCTCCCCTGCTAAGCACACAGCTTCCTTGCAGCCAGGCTTACATCACAGCAGCAGGAATGTTGCCTGGATCTGGGGTGACCAAATATTCTGGAGAAAGACAAAAGAAGCAGCAGGTGACACTGAGTGACTGCCAGCTTCTGCAGGACCCTGACAAGCACTGCTGGGAGGTGCTGACACCTGGGACCTGCTGCTGCTGTGTCCCAGGATGGCTCTGATTCACTGCTTCTTGTCTGCCTGAGGTTGTCTGCAGGCAAAAATGTCAGCCTTGTTGCCCTTTATCTCCCCCTTTTTTGGCACTTCACTGTCCCCCATGGGAGTGTGGTTATTTTGACTTCAGGAAAAGGGAGAAATATGGATCTGTTTGGCTGCTGCAGCAGAGTGCTGCTTCTCACCCTAAACTGTGCAGTGTCAGTGCCACGAAGTGGTGCCAATTCCCACCACGATTTCTGTGCCTTATCTGTCACTTGCATGTCTTTGCATGTCTGCAAGATTCACTGACTGATGCCAGTTTTCAGACAGCAGATGCTCTTGTGTTCAGCTTTCTGTTCAACAAAATACCAGGCGGTGACAAGCCAGACATCCTTGCTTCTGTAATTTAAATGCACTAAATATGGCATGGAGTCTACTTTAGTGCAGACAATTTGGTGTTTTCTTTATGAGATTGCTAAAAAAGTGATTAACACATGGACTTTGTTAGGAAAACCAGCAGCAAACCAGACTGCATTTTGATTTTTCCCCTCTCTGTATCAGTTATGTAATTGGTTTTTTGGCTGCTAATGGTTGGTGGTAGAGATTTAGCTGGGGTCCATAATTCATACAACAATTCCTCTTTAGTTTGCTAGCTGTTCACCAGGGCTTCCCTGATGACATTTTTCCTGTGGTGTTCTTTTTTTGAGAGGCTCAGAAAGTGATTTGGTGTGGAGGATGATGATGAGGAGGAGGAACACTTCCTCCCCTGTCCCCTTTCGATGGTGTTTGTTTTAATATGCTACACCTCCATTTCTAACACAGTGTTTTGGGAAATCAGCATGGTCCAGTCTTTTGCAGTAGGAAATCATCAGGTCTTTGATATGGAAAGTTGTTACATCATCAAAAGACACTTGCTTTCAAAATTGTCAGGCTTTGGTACAAATCAGCTTTTTGAAACTAGAAATATATCTGGAGCTCATGTTTGGGAAAGAAAATTAGCCTTGATGATTACTTGATAACTAATCTTCTCCAGAATTATGTTCCTCTTACAGCACTTAGCATGATTTTTTCCATGTTTATTGGAAATATCCCTTTGTTAGAAAACTAAACTATAATCTATTATTGTATTGACAAAGGTGTAAATACCTAATTTCCAACTTGTTGATTCCAGTGCTTGTTGTGCTTTTGAAACAAATGTCATATTTTACTAAATTAATTGAGCTTTTAATGAACAAAAATTCTCCTGAGTTCCATTTAAATGTGAAGTAAATGTTTCTCAAGGGGCCCATTCTCAGGCAATACCTACTAAAGTTGAATTTCTTATGCTGTATGAAGATTTTTAGTTCATAAGCATTTTCATAAAGAAATCTCAGGAAACAAAAAATGCTGTATGTGAATTGCTCCAATTAACTGACTAAAATCCATCGTCTGGCTCCAGGGTGCCCATTTTTTCATATTGCAAACAAGATCTTATTCTCTCAACTTGGCCTGTAATTTGGCATAGGCTGAAAGCTTTAATTGCCCCATCAATTTCACTGTTGGCTTTAGGTATTTCTTGCCTTTTTTCTTAGGTTTTGTAATTTTTAAATTTCTCATTCTTGTAATGATTTAGGAATCTCTGTCCCTTAAAAGTCATCTTAATGACTTTTAAGTAAAACATGTTTCAGACGATGCAGCTGAATAGTACTTATTTTGGTTCTGTACAACTAGGCTCACGTAGAACATTTGTGTATGGCTGAAAGTTTCCCTGACTTCTGTGGGTATTTCTGTTTTCTTTTCTCTTTTTTACACAACTGTGAAGTTCCAGTGTCTCTTTGAAAAGTATCACCATACAGGTCATCTACAAATAGTTTCTACAGACATTTTTTGTGGGCAGTTGTAGCTCTTAAATCAGAGATCGTCTGAGGTAGTGGAAGAGGAGTTATGGTAACCAGTGTTGGATAAATGAAGACATAAGATTGTGCCTTAAGTTATCATATTCCCACAACTATTTCTCACCAAGTAAGAACTTCACTATTACTGTGAGCTCTGGAGAAAATATTTAGAGATATTTTTGTTAAACTTCAAAGGAAGTTACTACCTAAATGCCTCTATGCTAAATTTAAGAGAAGACTGGTTAAGAATGGACCTCGTTAAAACAATTTACCTAAAGATTTGTTTCATTACAGATAACAGCAACAATGTTGTGAAGCTAAAGGAAGAAGTCTGTAAATCTGGTCCACCAGAAGAAAGAAAAAACACGTAAGCAGTTTGAAATTAGAAGTTTCATATTCCATGGTGTTGGAATGTGTATTTTCTTGAATACTAGATTCATCTGGGAAGCCAGCTTCCAAGCTTTAGGGAGGCCTCTGATTCTGAATATGTATAGTTTGATTGATATCCAAGATAAAAAACAGTAGCTCCACAAGCAGATTTCATCATGTGAGCTGGAGCATGCTCTGGTGTCTTCATTTACGCAGCAGTGGTGAACAGATCCATTTCCCCTCCCTTACCTCTGACAGTGTCTGATTTCAGACCTACCAAAACCTGTCATGTAGACTGGTGGAAAGGTACTTGGCCACAGACATTGACTCCCTGGCCACAGATTTATAAAAAAAAATTGCTGTAGTGCATGAGTGAGTCTTCCTTTCTGTTCTGCTACAATACGGTCATCCAGCAGAAGTGAATCCTGGGCAGAAATCTCATGCTAGCAACATTCCTCCTTTTAATGACTTTTACCCTGCTGTGAACTCCCTCCTGGTCTCAGTGCAGGTATGCTGGTATTCTACCTGAGGTGTTATGGGACAAACTTGTTTTCTCCTTGTGGCAGTGGTATATTTTGAGAGTTAGGAATTCCCTTTGGGTAAAGGATTAACTCATACAATAGATTTGATGACACAATACAACATTAATCTAGAAGTGAAGGTCCACTCCTCTGCTGAGGGCAAAACACAGAAGTGGGTTGTGATAGATCCTTCCCCTTTATTCCAGCTGAGAATTTCATCCAAGGACTGCTGAAGTGCCCTGGTTGTCTAGGTTGATTTAAGAAGGTCATGGTGTTTCTCTGTTAGAGTCTGACACTTGCTCATTTCTGATAAGGACATCCTCTGCTGTTGTGCTGCATTATTGTATGCCAACAGCTTCTCAAACTCTTTTGCACTTCAACTTAACCCTATACCAATATATTAAGGAGTATCTAGAATGCTCTTCGTGCTAAGTGCACATGCACCATGATACCAGAGGGGTTGGAAATGATATTCCTTCCATAATGCTGTTGAGAAGAGGTACTGAGGCTGTGAAATAACTATGGTAATTCATAAGTGTCTGTGAAATGAAAAATCACAGAGCAGAGAGAGAATATCTCAAGTACTCAGCATTTGCTGTAGTGCTTTTTCTTATCCTCAAAGGCAGGCTGATCATTTCAACACTATCATAATTTTCACACACAAAACATTAATAAAAATTAGCTCCTTGTTTTGCGTTTTAATAAAAGCAGCTACTGCTTTCCCTCATCCCTTCCAGTAATTGTATTAATAAAGTCAATATTTTACTCTAGCAGTAACCAGAAGGATTTAATATGGCTTCAAGGCCACATTTATGAAATTCTTTCTTGCCTGAGAGATTCTGAAACATCCACTGAAACTGCTGACCCAAAGGCTATGTTCACAGTTTGTGTTTTTGAACTGAGTTGATTGTTTTTGGTAGAAGGCAAGGTTAATGAAGATGCTCTGTCTCCAGTGCTCAAACAATGATATCCAGAGGCAGCTAAACATCACACTCAGGTCATCTGTAAAGACAAGGGTGAGATGATAAAAAAATAGGTACTTCCAATCCCCCTCCTGCATATTCTTACTGCAATCACTCTGGGTTCATCACACTTATTTTAGAGCTTTACAAAATAGATTATCTTTCCATTGAAAGGAATTAAATGACAATTTCGGGGGGCAATTGCTGTCATTTGCTTTAGGCTCTTACTTGAGAACTCAAGCCCTAAAAGCTCAGCTGTAAAGCTCTACAGTTAATGTGATGCATCCCACCTGTGAACACCTAAGTGTTGAGTGAGTCACCAGTTACTGCACAGCTTCTGAGGCAGCTCATTAATACTGAGTGTGGCCCTGCTCACATCTGTCTAACCTGTGGCTGCTCCAAGCACAGCAAATATCTGTGAGGACACAGACAGCTTTCACTTGCACACAATAAGTTTCCTTGAAATGCAAAAAGAAAGGTTTATCTGAGAAAATACCACTAAGTGATGCTTTGTGCTACCTGTTTGCAGATGTGCAGGCAGTCACTTTACAAGACTTGTCCTGTCACTGTCACTGGATGGAAGCTTTTGGGAAGATGACAGCACAGAAAAGGTCTTTTATGTGTGCAAATATATTGAAATGAGTTATCCTCTCTCTAGACAGCAGGAAGAAAACAGATTCTCCTGTGACTGGGCTAAATGATTTTGTGAGGTGCTCTGCATTAGGTAGGGAGCAGCTGTGTGAGTCACTGGCGCCTCCGCCGATGGGAATGGCTAAATGGAGCAGGGGAGGTGAGCTTTTCTCTGTAGAATCCCAGCGAATTTTTCTTTAAATTACGTAAAGAAATGAACCTTTACTTAGGTCTCCAGGGTTGTCTGAGCCAGGAGTCTGCAACACAGATTCTTCTGTCTGTTTCTTGAGTGCCTATTCATATTCAGAAGAAACCATTCAGAGTTATTCCCTCTGAAAAAGTGAGTGTATTTAATGTGCATGCCTGAATCATACAGTCATACAGTATCCTGAGTTGGAAGGGACCCATAAGGATTATCGAGTCAAAGTCCTGGCCCTGCACGGGACAACCCCAAGAATCCCACCATGTCCCTGAGAGCATTGTGCAAGCATTTCCTGAGCTCTGTTGGGCTTGGTGCAGTGACCACTGCCCTGGGGAGCTGTTCAGTGCCCAACCACCCTCTGGGGGAAGAACCTTTTCCTGATATCCAACCTAAACCTCCCCTGACACAGCTCCAGGCCATTCCCTCAGGTCCTGTCACTGTCACCACAGAGCAGAGAGCAGTGTCTGCCTTTCCTCTTCCCCTCACTAGGAAGTTGTAACTGCGATGAGATCTCCCCTCAGTATCCTCTCCTCCAGGCTGAACAGACCAAGTGTCTTCAGCCACTCCTCATATGGCTTCACCTCAAGGCCTTCACCATCTTTGCTGCTCTCCTCTGATACTCTCTGAGCTTTATATCTTCCTTATGTTGTGGTTACCAAAACTTCCCACAGTGCTGGAGGTGAGGCTGCCCCATGCTGCTGTGTCTCGTTAGGGCTGCCATGAATCCCACAAGAAGCACTACAGGACACCTTCACCACGGAGTCCTTCCCACTGGCTGTAAGGAAGGCAGTGAATTTGTTCATCATATTGAGCTCTGTATATGAAATTATACAAACTACTGCACTTCCTCACATCCAGATTATCTTGGGTTACAGAATCAGCTGGTTTTCCTAAATTTTCCTATCTTAGATAATTTTTTTCAAAAGTATTGTGAAAGTACATGAACAGCCTGAAAGACTGTTTACTATTCCCCCAAACAGAAAACACCATTTAATAAGTTAGCCTATGAACATTTGCATCACGTTTACCCATCCACAGGGGGGATGCAAAAGAGTAAATATATAGCTCACCTTTGAGGACATGTACAGCAATACTAATAATAATTATAGTCAGCAATTGTGGCAGTAGTTGTGGGTGAATATCATGCACCATCAGAAAGCTCTGGTCTTGCAGCCAAGTTTGTTCATCTTTCATGTGTAATGAAACTTCCTCACTAACGTTTGATGAGAGTGAAATCTTACTCGTCGAGTCAAGCCTACTGGCTGAGATCAGTGGTCTCCAAGCTGAGGCTTTCTTTGTTGGAACTGACTCATTTACCCTTCTCTAACAATAGACTTATTTTTATATTAATACAGAAAAAGCACATTGTATCTGCCATGAAGAAGAAATGCAAGGAATCCCAAAAAGCGCAAGGAAATGTGGTTTTGTATTTTTCCTTTATTTTCCCACTTCACCATTGAAAATTCATTCACAGCCACAAGGAGAGATACATTTTGGCAAAGAATAAGGCAAGTGATAATTTTCCTTTACAATTTTCCTTGTAATCTTCTGGCAGAGTTTCCCTTAATAAAAAATAAATTTTAAAAAAGGGAATAAAAAGTAAACATTAGGAGACTTCATTAATATCAGCTATGCTGCACCATGTAGCAATTTCCCTTCTATTTTTGATACACATTTCAATTATGCTCAAGAGTATGAAAGCAACATAGTCAGGATTTTCTTAATGAGAAAAATGGCTTTGGAACCATCCTGGTTACATAAAAATTGAACTTATGGGTCACACCTGACCTGAAGATGTTTTATTCTTATTTGTTGTTGTGGGGTTATTTTTGGGTTTTGTTTTTTTCTTTTGTTTGAATTGATGTGAATGTGTTACAGGCTGGACCCATTGAACAGAACTGAAACCTGTGGGATTTGCTTTTTCCTGAAACTATTTTTACACACGAGCTCTTTCTATTTATCTGTAGAGTTTTCTTTTCTTCCCTTGGCATTTCCTCTATCATCTAATAAAACCGTCTTACAAGGAGAAAGGAAACTGTTTTTTCTTGTCATGAAGCAGATCAGATATCTGAATTAATAGATGGTGCTGATAATATTTCCATTGAACAGGACGAAATGGGATGCAGCAGTATTTTTAAGTTGCAAGCACTCAGCTGTCTGCCACAAATTTAATTTTTTTCCTCAGTTTTTAAGGTGTTTTTAATTGAAACAGAAATGCAATGTGGCAATAGTCTGATTGCAGTTATTCTCTCAAGGTCCTACTCTAATCTTTGAGCTTCATTTTCTTTCAGGTCTTATAGAGCCTTGGGAAATACAGAGTTATTCACTTGCTGAGGGAAACAGGGAGGATGTTTAATATTTTGCTTTGTTTATACAGTGCCATTTGAAACATTTCAGGGCTCTGATTAAACTAGAGGAAATGACTTTATAACTAGAGTTTCTGAAGGCAATATGTTCTGGGACATGTACTTGAGACTTTCTCTGCCTCCAACAATTTTGTAAATAACTTTAATATGCTTGTGAATGCCATAGCTGTGTATCAGCAATGTCTAGAGCATTGTTTGGGGGAAGGAAACAGAAGAGTGAGAACATTGTGTTCAAGCTCTTGACAAAAAATATGAATTTATCCTTTTAATGGATAGCTTTTGTTTCTTCAAAGTAAATAAACAATAAAATAGAAATCTGCTCTTGTAAAATTCCTTTTTAGGTAGAAAACTCTGTGGATGCATGGATCTTGGATCACTCACAGAATCCTGTTTAAATGAAAACCATATCTGAATTTTCTGAATTAATTCCACTCACAATGAAATGTTAGCACAGCTTAGATTAAGACATATTAAAAAACTCTCACTTCATTAAGATGTTATTAATAGAATTGCCACAGCCAGTCATCTTGAAGAGATACATTGCATTATTTTTATCAGCAGAACGTGAGCATTTTAAAAATAACATTCAATCTGAAATGAAAGACACTCAGAATAGGTACGATTAATAATTTAATATGAAGATTGGTAAATTAATTAAGATGGGTGGGGTGGTTTTTCTGAATGTTTCTCTCACTGACAAAGAATTAAAGACATTACTACTGCTCAGGGGGACACAGAGGAATGTCACTGGCTGTTGTCAACAGCAGGGCTGGCAGCAGAGGGGTGCCAGGAGCTCCATACAGAGCCAGCCTGGCTCTTGGGATGCTGCAGGCACTGCCTGCTTGCTGCTGCTGGGAGCCAAACCTTTGCTGGCCCTGCAAGGCTCCCAGGAGCTGCAGAACTGCTGGGATGGCCTGAGCTGGAGCCTTGCTGGCAGCCAGACAGGGGAGAGGGATGGGAATGAAAGAGAGAATGGGAACAGCTAAATGTAGACAGGATGAGTGGTTATAACCAAATCCTGCTGGCACATCATGGACAGCCTGAGCCAGCCTTTCCTTGTCTGAGGGACTTGCTGGAGTTTTCTTCATCAGGATTTTGCTAGTTTTTAACACCACTAAACTCTACTAAATGCTGCAATTCCCAGTTAGCCACCCTAGACAAGCTGGAAACCAAGGACAGATTTTTATGTGAGGGAAAGGGGAACCATACGAGTGCCAATAATGCAAAGAGATTGTCAAGCAGCAAAAGCACTGAAATAGGATGCAGAGAGAATCAGCAGGGCTTGAAGTCCAAGCAATACCTGCATATCTGATTTTTTCAGAGGCCTCTGAAACAGCTGGAACACTAAAGTCAGAAGAAAAATTGGTTCAGAATTGTTTGGTGCTTCTCTTTCAAAGTTTTCCAAGTTTTCTCTTTGACTTGAAATCTATAAAACAAGCTGAGCTTAAATTTTGGACTCTGCATGAAATATTGTATCAAAATATATCATACAAATGAGGTTTGTATGCACGGGCCAGGGGTGTATTGCATTGTGTTCAAAACAAAGCACAGAATTCAGGGATGCTGGGAAGGATGCTGTGCAAACGACCAGAATTAAATCAGTCATCTGGGCATATTCCAATCATTTGGCATGATGAGCTGCTTACTGGCTACAACCAGAAAAAGAAAAGGGAGTCTATAATGAAACTAACATTTCAGTTTTAAAGCATAGTTGTTGCCACAGCAACCTCTGTAATGGACATATTTAATCCCAAAATTCAGTGCTACATCTGAACTGACTTGAACAGTAAACAGGATGTCAGTGCTTGCAAACCATTTGAATAACTGTGAAGAGTTCACCCTTCCCAACTGAGATGAAAGGGGTGCATGTACATAAACTGATGATGAAGGATATTAATTACTTTGATGTCCTATACATTTTCTTTCAGGCTCTTTATTTGGTTTCATATACCTAAAAAAGAGAAGAACAGCATAAATGATACTCTAAGGAAAATAAAAGGCTGAAGCAGAAATTTTTGGAGACAGTTTTTGCAAGCCCAAGGTTTGTGCACTAAACAGTGATCAAACATGTTTCTGTTTACCAGGCTTTTGAGCATGGAGTCACAAGATAACTGATCTGTCTCTGTTTGAGCCCTGAGCCATGTCTGTTTTACTTAAGATTGGGTTTTGCCTTGTTTTAATCCTCTGTCTGCTAGTACCAGAATGAAAAAAATGAGATGACACCCTGCCAGTTTTTAGGACAAGTAAGAATAATAATATTTCTGGGGATGGTGTGTCTCATTGTAGGTTCATTATTCTTTCTAAACTCTGACTTAAAGCATAAGTCTGATAAGTTTTATATGCCATTAAACAAGCCATGACTTTCATTTTACACAGTCTGAAACTTTGGGGTTTTTTTGATGTTGCTATGCTTTGGAAGGAGAAGTTTTAAAATGTTGTGACTGCATTATTTTATTTGCATTAGGTATGTCAGATCTTGTCATTTTTTTAGATTATATTGTTTATGCTTCAGATAACACAGAGGCAAGATGACTTAACCCTTAAACTTCCTGCAAAACATCTCCTGTCAGAGAGAAATCAACACAGTGCAGAACTTTAAGACCCTCCCTTTGGAGATCATAGAGTGTAAAAGGAATTAAAGTAATACAGGCATTGATTTACACTGCTTTTAAATTTGATAAATTAATTTTTTTTCCAATCTGTGGACTGAGGCTGTAAACACACCACATGCCAGTGGGGTTCATCGAGGGAGAGCACTAACAGTTTATTCTGCTGCTTGATCACTGTGTAAAACAAGAGCTACTCTGAAAAGCTGTGCTAGCTATCCTGACAGCTTGATCCCAGCTGCAGTGGTGGAAATCAGAGCAACCTGTCTATTCTCAGTGCTATCACAGTTTTCCATTGATGAAACTGACTCTCCCTTCACCATAAGTCACATGGGAAAGGCAAGGGGGAATAGGTGCAAGTTGAACTGGGAGAGTTTTCAATTTGATATAACAGATTTTTTTTTTTTACATTGACAACAATCATTCAGAATAATCTCACAGGGACATGGTGGAGTTTTTCAAGGGACAAATAGATAAGGTGCTAGATAATCTCAGCTAGGCTCACTTTTCCACAAAAGGTGGGTCCAGATATCTTTTGAGGTCATTTCCAATCCATGTTATTTTATGATTCTTTAATTCAATCCTTAAAAAAACAAGCAAACTCACATTTTCAGAAGTTTGTCCTGACTGTCCTGACTACTGTCCTGACTGCTGTAGGTAATATTGATTGCAGTGAACCACTTCCTTATGCCTTAGTGGGCTAGGAAATACCTGCAAAGTGAAGTTATGTTAACTAAAGAATCAGTGAGGTAAGAAATAAACTAAACTATGCTTGAGATGTGAGAAAGCTAAAGGAAACATCCAGAACTGAGCTAGGCAATGAATTAATAACTCATGTGGACCATCAGAAGTACAGTTCCTATTTATATCCTGGTTTTTTTCAGTATAGTCCTCCCTTGCAAACAGATGAAGATGTGTTCCTTGCCAAAGAGAAATGTACTGGGGTTTTCCCTTTGGTTACACAACATTCAATTATCCTGGAATGAACCCTTTTTCTTTTTTCTGTTTTCCTACATGAGGCTTCCTCTTGGTATTCTTACATATCTCTCCCTTGTGATGTCCCTACCCTCGTGGATAGCCTTTCATAAGAAAATTTAGGTCAAAAGCTAGAAACAATATTTTCTATTTAATATAAATACTTAGGTTATAGATCCATCTTCTTTCCAACTCTTTGTCTAAACATTGTTCAACTCATGTATGAGTTTTTTTCCTGCCAAAATTTCTCACAGACGCTTTTGTGTTGAATTCTATCTTCTATGTGTTGGAAGCAATACCATTGCTTAGGCTGCTTCAAAACAGACATTTACTAATTTTAGGACATGATAGATAAAGTCAAGTTCGAGTTTTTACATTAATGTACTTGCAAAGAAGCTGGGGAAGGTGGGATTGAATTGCTGCCACAATGAGAGAAGATGCAGTAATAAAAACTGACTGCCAGGTACCGAGAACGTTCATATGTTGGGCTTTGGGAGGTTGGCTTTAAGATGCACCTTAGTTATTGCAAAATTGCTGAATAACAAGTGGACAGAGATAGGTCTGGAGTTTTTCAGTTATAATCAGGATAACTGATCCATGACATTTCCTTAAAATGATTATAAAAGTGGGGACATAAAGTATATGTAAAAATATAACCATAAAAATGCATTTACTCTTATGTCTGAACATTAGATGTTCCCATAAAGCATTCCATTCTATCCAATATTGTCCTGTCTTCTTTTTTACACAAAAAACCCTTTAAAATTAAATCTGTACCAGTAATATCCTCTATTGTGGCTATACATTAAAGTTAAAACAGACAATAGTTTACCTAAGTAGAACTATTGTTTATCAAAACAATTTCATAGAGTGAAGTTTGGGAATTGCAGGCACCATATTTTATTATTTGTCTTGTTTTTGAATGTTCTTTGTCAAGTGAATTTACTAAATGCCCACTATCCCTGGTGCACACTGAAATCCCCTAATAAGGTGAAATTATTTTTGCATTACTTACTTCATATTCATCGAGCACTTTAAAAATGATCAAGAGACTGCTTTTAAATTTGAAAGCTATTTAAACAGCAAATATGTAGGGCAATATCCTTTCCACTGAATTGGTTCCATTACTTTGCTTAGGCAGCATAAAACAGTCAGCCTCTGGCAGCAGCTGTCCAGCTGGGAGTATTTGTGATGAAAGGGAACTTTCAGCTGGCATGTAGCTTGTTTACCCACCTTCTTTACCAATCAGTCACACCAAAGCAGACATGAAGCAAGGAGAGACAGGAGAGTGCAGCTGCACAGAGATCGTTTGCATTCGGTGTGGGGTGATGTGAGGGGAGATTTGCCAGCAGAAAAGGGGAAAAGTGATGATCACCAGGCCTTAAAAATATCACTACAAAAGTGTTTGGGGTTTTAAGTTTAGAAAGGTATGCTCTGAGGGTGTAAGTCCTTCCTGGGCTAGTCTGCAGCCCTCTGAGCCCAGCCCTGCTCCTGGCTGGAGACGGGAGCATCCAGAGCCATGAGCCCATACCACAGCCCTGGGCTGGAGCTCAGTGCTCAGTGCATTCAGTGAGGGCAGTCAGAGCAGGGCAGGTTGGTGCCTTCCTAGTACCTACTAGGAATAATAAAAAAAAAAAAAAATCAAAAAGAAGAAAACCCGTTTTTTGTGAGCAGCTCCTTGTGGAGAAATGGTGATGGTTACTCCAGGAGAGCAGCCAGGCTTTTCCAGCTTGGCAGGATGCTCTGCCGAGGAACACAACCTGCAGCTCCACCACTGACACTCCTCCCTCTCAATTTTGGGTGCCAGCACATCGAGCTGCTACCCCTTCCTCCTGTGTGCTCTAGGTCTAGCACGAGACACCATCTGGCACTGCATGTGATCCATCAGATCCATGGCCATCTAGTCAAATTAGCAGGTGGTGCTCTCATTTGGAAGTCATAAAGTTGTGGCCACCTCATGCAGAGGAGATTGCTTCTTGCTCTTTACCATGCCATGAGCTTCCAGCAAGAGCATTTGTTACATGGAATTACAGTGTTAAAATACTTTATCTATTTTTGTCCCAGAAACTGAAGTCTTAAGTCTTAATCTGAAAGATACCCAAAGCTCTTCTCTGTATCTGTACGAGCCAAGAATAGCAGTAGCGTCCAGAAAAAAAGTTTTCTGTTCTGCTGAACTCTGAAAGTTTTAAAAATATCCTTTTACAGCACACACCAGAAAAGGAAAAGTTGTTGGTCCTCTTCTTGCCCCAAACCCTGACACTGGGGTTTGCACTTGGCAGGAGCTGTGTCTGAAGGAACCTGAATCCACACTTCCCCCAAATCAGCCCAATGTGCCAACTTTGGACTGCACAGCTTTGTCTTCAGGATGTCAAACCAAAGCAGCAGAGAAAGTTGATGTGTGGTTAGTGTAATTATGTGACACTCCAAAATTACTGCCATCCTTCTAACTCAAAGCATCTTTTGAGTGCTTTTCTAAATCCAGCTTCTGTTGCTCTCTAGAGACTTGGACACCACTTGCCTCCACTTCAGTTCTTTCAGCTATTACTGCTGGCAGTATTTGTTCTCAAATGGTGATTAATTGTTTTTTTCCTGTGATTTTTCACATTTTAAGTACAGTGAAGGTAATTTGCTCGTAGGATTACAGATGTTGTATATCTTCTCAAGCTCACTGACTTCTATCCCCATGTGTTTACTATATATCATAAGTCTTAGAAATTACTTTCAAGGAAAGCAAAATCTAGGGAGAAAAAATAAATCATTATTGCTGGAAAGCAAACGTAATGATACCTGGAGAACATGGCTGGGTTAATGGTTGGGCTTGATGATCCTAGAGGTCTTTTCCAACCTAAATTATTCCATGATACCTTACAGTGACTGTAAGCGTCTGAACTAAGAAGTCAAAAATAAATATTCACAGTTGTTCTACCATTGTTTTCTTCTCAAACTTGTTGGTAATGGGTCGGTTTTATTACTTTGCTCAAGTAATTTTGCCTGATGTCTGCACCTCCATCTGTGAAACTTCATTGACATTATCTGAGGAAAATAGGAGCAGATGGAAAACATTTTAGCTCCATACTCACTGAGTACAAGATTAAAAGAAAGGCCATGGTGCATTTTTAGTAAAGGAGGTGATTACACATAGAGCACTCCTTTGCTGTCTGAGAAGCCATGTAATTTACAGAGCAATCTGAACTTCCTTGGTCAGCTGGCTTCAAAAATAAATTCTCAATTCTGCTGCCACTTACTCTCCTTCTAGGCAATTCAGGGAGTCCTTGATAATCAAAATCAACCCTCTGTTCTGCTACATGTTAACACTGTAAATTGTTGCACCTGGAATTGAGGAGCCCTTGGCTTATTATGTTAGAGGAGTCATATGCAGCTGTTCTTCCCCCAAGTGATTAATTACCACATGTGAGAAACGCATCCTACATTACACGGTAGCTGAATGAGTTTCCTGTTTGCCATTCAACCTCCTAACAATTAAAAAAAAATTATAATTTAAAAAATTATTAAGCATCAAAATTAGGTCATAGTTCCAATAAACCCAAAAGTTATCACCAGAGTGCTTTCATTATTTCAGCAAGGACTGTGCTGGAGATGTGTTATTGGAGATCCCCAGCTGTATTATTTACTATAAATAGCTTTGTTCTTAGAAAAACATTCTAAAAAAAAAATATCAAAATATTCTACACACTACAATGGGGAGTGATAAATGTTTCACATACAGCATAAGAAGTTTAAGCCCTTTGCAGAGCATGTCTCAATCACTAAAGTGCAAAAGATTCCCTTCTGTTTGTAGCCTTTCCACAGGTATCCTATGAGACCTTTGGACAAGGTCTTTTATTTCTCTGGAGGAAAAGTCAAAAGTATATCCAGTAGCCTTGCCAGTTGCTGTATTCAGAAGGATGAGAGCTGGCTAACCCCACACCTTGTGCTGTTAAAATAGCACAAGATAGCACATGAAATAGCACATGAATGTTATATGACATTTAAGATCACCTAAGCTTGTACTGCTCCTGAAAAAGGCACTCTCTCCTCACATCATCCCTGCCTGCTCAGCCACGGCTGCCTTCCTACTGCCATGCCCTGGTCCAGGTGAAAGCTGACCCTGAGGACAAACAAAATGAGTCCTTCTAAGCCAGATGCATGCAATGAGCTGGTGCACTCAGGGTCTGGGATGACTTCGTGTGAAAAAAAGCAGGTGATGGGAATATGTACACAAAAATATGGGAAAGGGGGAGCTTGTGATTTGCAAGATGGGCAGACACTAAACAGTCACCAGGTGATTGTAAGTCACACATTCACATTGCCTAAATTCAGTGTATTTTTCCAACTATCATTTTTCTATCAGCACAGTGATGCCATAAAGAGAAAATTCAACTGCTAAGTATTGTTTGGTTTGGGGAACTGTAATGTCCTACATCGGTAAAGGCTGCATTTGCAATAGGAGTGCTTGCAGATATTGCTTTAGCAGTAACCTCCTTCTTGGCTGCACTGTACTTTAATGGACTCTTAGGAGCTGAGATGAGAGCTGGGAAAAATGCTTTTTGCCCCAGTTCTCCCCTGATGAAACAGAACTGACCCTTTGTCATCTCATGGGAACACAGAAAATGAACACTTCAAGAAACTGAAGGTTTGAGATGCTGTGGTAATGACAGCTATAGAACATTTCAGTTCCACTTTGCACTGAAATCAGTCTAACTGCAGGCTGAGCTGCTCAGTGGTGGTTCCTCTGGTCGGTGTGTTCCCTACACACCCATTACACAACTTTTTTGGGCCATTGTGGCGTTCCCACCAGTGCCCATCCCATCAACAGGTACTTCACTACCTCTGCTGAAGTGACTTCTGCCATTTCAATCTCTCCAGTTCCCTCATGGCTTTTGCAGGTGTCTCTCTGACTGGACTGTAATTGTTTTTCCTTTCTGTTCATATGCCTGTTTTTAAATCTCAGCAATGTTAGTGTGTCTCTCTAAGTCATTATGTGGAAACTTTCCTCCTCAGAATCACAGAATCAGAGAATTAACTAGGTTGGAAAAGACCTTTGAGATTGAGTCCAACCAATGACTTGACACTCTTGAATTATGGAAAAGCTTATCCAAATAGCTTACAATAGCTTTAAAATTAGTTGAATAAGACCATGTTATCTTGCTTCTTTGGCCTAAAAGAGGGCCAAATACTTAATGCTGCCTGTAGAAAACTATCTACAATGAATTTTTCCAAATCCAAGTTCCCTGTAATGTAAGAAAGGGAATTCCAAATTTTGTATCCAATATCTTGGTTCATTTTAACTGACGCAAAAGCTTTTATAGAGATCTTAAGAAAAAATTCTTCTCTGTAATATACTTGCATGGCTTACACACATTTAATGACATGCAGTTTCCTAAGAGGTAAGGTATTAATGGATACTTAAACTGAAACTCCACCCTGTCTTTAGTATCATTAACATATCTTTTATGTAAGCAGATTGAGTAATTTGATTTCAAAATCATGTCTACAGCCATTTTATTAATTTTATGTTGGTACATCTGGGAGTATCAGGGAATAAACAGACTCCTCTTTGTAGCCCGGACTGAGAGATAAGTGAAATTACATTTAATATTGTCTGCATATCATTTTTGCTGCTGAAAGAAGAGTCACCTTGCCCTACCTGGAGCCTACTTGCTTGTCTAGTCCTCTAAATACTGCCTGTCCATCTTTAAGAACAGAAGGTAGACAATTAATTTATGCCAATTCTGGTAGGAATATGAATACACATTTAAGACTGTAATATAAAACAGCATACACTGTTACATAATGATAAAAAATATATGTATGTATAGTCTCACTAAAAAGAGTTTCAGGAAAGCACTACATATTTTGAACTTACTGTGAAGCAGGAATCAGTCAGTTTCATAATTCTTTTTTTCCTTGATTCTTTCAACTTTATTCAGAAAATTAATAAATGTCAAAAATGCATTTACAAATGTAAGAGAAGCCTCTGTTGTTTGCTTTGGCTTCACTGTGAAAAACCCATCATTTGTTTCCTGGCAAAAAAAAAAAAATTAATAAGCCATAGGAATCTACTTCTGAAGCTCCTGTAAAAGCTTGTTGAAAGCACATCCAAGGACAGAGCTGAGAGGAGAGGCAAACACAGGTTCTTTAGCCCTCAGTATCCTTCATATTTCTGAGATTGCAAGGATTTTCTCATAGCTTTGAAGTCTTACAAAAATATGATAACACAGGAAGCATGAACACATTGCCATAATTTAAATCAGTCATGCTATAGTAAACAAATAATATCCCTTTGGTATCCCATTTTTTATTAGGAACAGTAGGAATTACGAGGAATTTCTACCCAAGTTTTGCTCATAAAGAAAATATCTCACTTTTCCTCCTATGGGAATCATTCCCTCTTCAACACAACTGGATCCTTCACAATACCTGAGCATCTGTTTTGCACAGAAGAAAATGAGAACTGGTCATGGACTTCTGCTTTTTGTTATGTTATATTCATGTAGAAATAGTTATTATGATAAAAACATCCAGTTCTAACCTTGACAACAAAAGAAGGATAAGACAGTTGGGCAGTCCCCAAATTTAGATTCTCATGTTGATAAAGCAACATCAAATGCTTTCACAGCAAAAACTACTGAACTGAACCTCTTCTGGAAGAAAAAAAATGTGATTGTAATTCCTCTTTCTCCTTCCTTTTCCTGTCTTCTGACAGATGCTCAGCAATGACTGGAAAATATTAATCAGCTTTCAGGTATGACATCCTCCCTAAGACTCCACTTTCCTATCAAGGGTAAGAAGTAAATGAATATATATGAGCTCACACATGGATAAGCTTCACAGTAGCCTTCCCTGACTGGTCATGCTCACCATTTCCTATTTTATATGCTGATTTTTAAGAATGATTAAAATTTTTTTATAATCCTTT
The DNA here is from genome assembly GCA_013397955.1 of Grantiella picta. Lineage (NCBI taxonomy): Eukaryota > Metazoa > Chordata > Aves > Passeriformes > Meliphagidae > Grantiella > Grantiella picta. The sequence continues at coordinate 606,506 of VZRM01005248.1, forward strand.
CAAGAATGAATGTGTAGAAACATAATGCTGCATTTCACGTCATGCAGACAGTTAACTCTTGAAGAAACGTAAGAAACATCATAGATACTGACATTTGCTAAAAAAAAAAAAAAA
>VZRM01005248.1:606852-642061 GCA_013397955.1 Grantiella picta
ATATATATATATATATATATATATATTTGCTCTCTTTCATACCATTGTTGAAGGTTAAATAAGTCTAGGGTAAGCTATTTCATCAGTTTCCCACCACACATTAAAATAATCTAAATATTATTAAAAAACCCTGAACACTGATGGCAGAAAGCAATAAAAGCCCCTCTTTATTTCTGCAGAAGTTGTGAATACAGTGTTCATGTAAGATTTTCTAAATTATTTACTGTGTTCTTAGAAAAGAAATTAAGCCTTACAAAAATAGCCTTTTTCATTGCCCTATTCCACTTTCTCTAGGTACACAGAAAATGACTATTTTATGCTCACTGGTTCAAAAGTAAAACGAAGGAACAAAACTCACAAGGCAACAGAAACTGTGACAGTTATAGTACTATGTTAATTTCTTCTGAAATACTGTATATAAGATCAAACAAATGCAAATTTGAAGTGTTAAGATGGCAGGTGAATAGATTAAAAAACAACAACAACAACAACAACAAAACCCAACAAAACCATTCAGTCTCATTATTCCTCAAATATTTTGCTCTGATTGAAAATCTACAGAACTTTTCCACTGACTTCATTAGCACCAAATCTTTGGGGGGTTGTTTTAATTTTTAGAGTGCAACTAAGTAAACAACATTTTAGAGTGAACATAAATTTTTTCCTAGGAACCTCAAAAAGATGTATTCAACATAAATTCCAGCTAAAGAGATATCTACTTAGCATAGCCCAGGGCCAGTAATGAAAGTTCCTTAAGGAGCGAATCTCAGCAGAAAACTTCAGCAACTCACCTAGTAAAAGTCAAACTCTTGGCTTGGGTAAGACAAACTGGAAAAATAATGTCTTCTTCACTCCTTCTTCTCAGCTTGTTCAGAATGTAAAATTTTGGACTAATGTATTGATTTCACATGGTAACTTTCCCTTAAANTTTGCATGCATTTAATCAGGAAAATGGCACAATTTTTTACCAGGAAGGGTTTTTCACATAAAGCCAATAGAGCTGAAACAGGATTTTTTTTTCCACTGGTAGTCCACAAGATAAGGGTGAATCCAGAAAAATGCTGTCCAGATGGAAAACACTATGTCATACATATATATATATATATCTATATATATATATATATATATTTGCTCTCTTTCATANATGCTCACTGGTTCAAAAGTAAAACGAAGGAACAAAACTCACAAGGCAACAGAAACTGTGACAGTTATAGTACTATGTTAATTTCTTCTGAAATACTGTATATAAGATCAAACAAATGCAAATTTGAAGTGTTAAGATGGCAGGTGAATAGATTAAAAAACAACAACAACAACAACAACAAAACCCAACAAAACCATTCAGTCTCATTATTCCTCAAATATTTTGCTCTGATTGAAAATCTACAGAACTTTTCCACTGACTTCATTAGCACCAAATCTTTGGGGGGTTGTTTTAATTTTTAGAGTGCAACTAAGTAAACAACATTTTAGAGTGAACATAAATTTTTTCCTAGGAACCTCAAAAAGATGTATTCAACATAAATTCCAGCTAAAGAGATATCTACTTAGCATAGCCCAGGGCCAGTAATGAAAGTTCCTTAAGGAGCGAATCTCAGCAGAAAACTTCAGCAACTCACCTAGTAAAAGTCAAACTCTTGGCTTGGGTAAGACAAACTGGAAAAATAATGTCTTCTTCACTCCTTCTTCTCAGCTTGTTCAGAATGTAAAATTTTGGACTAATGTATTGATTTCACATGGTAACTTTCCCTTAAATTGTTTTGGAGACAGGGAATGCCTCGCATGTGGAAACTCTTTGGTCTCCATATCATTTGTTGACAAATCTTTCAGATACTATTGGCTCTTAAAGATAGTTTCATTTTGCTTTTTTGGGGAACAACACAGCATATTAGGCTTCCAAAAGAAACAAGCTCAAACTTTTCTTTCAAAATCCCTGAATGAAAGTTGAACATTTTTTTGTAAAAAACCCTAACTAGGAGTTGGACTCTGTTAAAAAAGATAAACTTCTCTGCCATGGCTTACCTTCTCTTCTAGTTGGATGAATAAAAAGTTTTTTCAGTCTTAGGTCGTCATTTTCTCCTTGAAGAATCAAAAACTTTGGCATTATTCATTTGAAAAATTCATGCCAGTAGTTTCTACACTGCTGAGTAATTTCAAACGCTAAACAAGTTCTGAGGAAATTAAACTCTTTTAGTGATATTTCTGCAAGCAATAACATAACATTCACAACACATACTAAAGGAATTTATCCTCTTCAACATGCTAAAGATTTACCTGCTATATGTTTCACTCAGGTAAAAGCAAGTGGTTAAATGGAAATTAACATTTCAAGAGTAGCCATGTGATAAGAAATGCAGGAAATTATGTGGGATACTTCATTTTGCTCGAGTGACATTTTCTCAGAAGATACATTACATTATCTCAGAAGATAGATTCTGTTCTATTGACACTGTTAACTCCTATTTGTTTCATAGTAAAGCAATGCATCACTCTTGCAGGATGCCAAGGGCTAGCTAGTGATTATTTGGAAGGAGCCTTGTTATCTCCAATCCTGGTTTTGTTTTGTGTAAGATTATGTACTGTGTCATCAGCAGTCACAAGCTTCTCAAAATATTGCTAACCCCTTCATTTTCCCCCTGTAAAGAACAAATATTGCTCTGCAGTCAGCATTTTGACTTAATCCGAAATGGTGACAAGAGCCTATGACAACTGCAACTGCAGACAAAAAGTAGGCAAAAATTCTAAACTTTATGTAATGCTAGACTTCAATGCTGAGATTTATGTTAGACTTTGAAAGTCACAACAGCATTTTGCAAAACTTGCAAGTATTTTATGTCCAAATTCTGCTTTATTTTTGCAGCTATTATTCATTCGTTCATTCAAAATGGGAGTTTTCTGCAGGAGGGAAGTGTTGCTCAAATGCACAAAAGGTACGTATGGTCTCTAGTTTTTGCAGGCATGGGGAAATCTAAACTTCAAATAGCCCAAATCTCTTCCAAGAAATATTGAGCTGTACCACCATTTCACACATTGTTTACATATCCCAGGCATTGTAAAAAGAATACATTCTGTTTTTTGCAGCCGTAAAATTACTGTGAGAGAAGGACATGTGGAACTAACACACTTGGCTTCCTCTCTCCATCTAGGTCTGCAGATGCTGCTCTCAGCCTGGAAGGGTGTGGATAACGCTGTTGAAGAGGGCCCATGGTAAAAAAAGTAGCCTCATCCCCAACTCAGTACGTCTGGCAGGTATTTTGTTCTTCTGTCCTTTTTGCACTTGTCTTCTTACACATCTCTTCAAGCACGTGGTGGGATTTTTTGGGATTGTCCTCTGCAGGGCCAGGAGTTGGACTCAATGATCCTTGGAGTCCCCTCCAACTCAGGATATTCTATTATTCCAAGATTCTGTCCCAATACTCTGGTGCTGGGGCATTGCTTTAATGCCAGTCATTCTGGTTAGAAGACAAAACAAGCTGACTGCCCTGCAGCACTCTTGGGATTGACTGTCATTCTGGTGATGAAGTGTCTCAGGGCAAAAAAAACCTAGTGAACTAGAAATACAAATAATTAATAAGTCTTTGAATCTTAGGAGGATTATGAAGCTTGCATATTTGGGGATATGAAAGGATAAAGTGTGCTCTTTTTTTTCCCTTAAGAGATAACTGAATAATAAGTTACTGAAACTGTAGAGGACTGTTTTGCCTTCTTGTTAGTGACCTTCTAAAAATTATGTGTCTTCATAGTGCTTCCACTTGCTGCTCTTCTGATAAGGGCAGTATGCCTGGAACTGTAATTAGGAGAAAGAATACCTTAAAATAAGCAGTATACTGCCCTTCCCAAGAAATAACTAAAGCAGATCTATATGATTCATGAGAAACATTCTCAAATATATGTCCTGCTCTCTACTGATAAATGCTTGTTTAACCGCAAATGGTTGGATACAGAGCAGCATGCAGAAAAGCAGTGCAATTGACTTCAAACACAATTTTAAATATGCATGTATGTAAGTATTTGCAAAGAATTAATCTTTGTAGACACGAGCTCTAGTTCTTTCTAAGGTAAATAACCCCTTCTGTAAAGTTCAACCCTCAAAATGTGCATGCCAATTTTCTACCTTTAAAAATGGCAGTACCAAGGTGGAGACTCAGCTTCACAGTTTCACTTAGGTAGTGCTTGGGAATAATTTCAAATACCAATTTGAAAGCTTGACATTATGTGGGGTAGAATTTAACCTCATACCTCTCGCCTGAGGAAACCCACAGACATGATCTTCAAAGAACCTCTCTCCTTTCTGTCTTACTGTGCCAGCCAGTCTGAGGTAAGACAGTCCCCTCACCTCTCAAGGTTTCATTGAAACCATTTTCTTCCGAAATGTTTTTGAAAGCAGTTTCATTTGGTTGATTATGAAGAGAATAAAACTGCAGTTTGATTCTTTGTTAAGAGAGAAAGGAGAATAACTGCAGTGGCTCCAGTAGCAAACCTTGCATGCAGAAAGTTATTTCTCTATTTAATGCACTAGAACATGGTCCTCTCCTTCCCTCTTCTCCCTCTCACATGAAGTGAAGGGATGGTAAAAAAAAAAGGAAAGGAAAACATTTGACAGTATTAATTTTAGAGGCAAAAAAGCAGCCATTTGGACCTCCTCATTCTTGTATCACTTGATCAGGAAAAAAAATCAGGCGACCTAGTTAGGCAGGGTGCTTGGTTAAGTTATTGGATCCATACTTATATGGAAATTTCTTAATACCATTTTGACAAGATGAAAAGCTTTCAAAGTGTAGGAAATGTAATTCATATCCACTTGAATGCTTTTGCACTGTCACTCAAATGAAAAGCATCTTTGCTGCAAATAAGATTCATACTTCCAGTTCTTAATTTTTTATTTGAGGTCGGTTTAGTCTGGAAGCTGTCTTTCTGATAACAGGGCTGGCATATGTATCTATTCATCTGATGGTAAATTATGCTGTGAATTAACCTTTTGCATGCTGTGCCAGTATCCAGAGCACTGCTTTCTTTTATCTGGTCAAAGTTTCAGATTCAGTCCTGTGTGAAGTTGTTTCTCTTCTCCACAGGGCTGTTATGGCTCAACAAAAGCCAGAGACTGATCCTGTAAAAGAACTGCAGTTTGCCATGGTTGAAGTTGTTTATTATTAGTACTGGGCTCATACCACAAATAATCCTCTTTATAACTGGGCTCATTTGCTTTTGTTATTTTTGCAAAAATAGCTATTTGAAAGCTTGACATTATGTGGGGTAGAATTTAAACTCATACCACATTAAGTAGCTTCTTTTTGTTCTGGAAGGAAACCTCAATGAAAATTTATCACAAATGTGGTCATTATATATTGTATCCTATAAAAAATACTATCTGCTTTTTCAGCTGTTCAAAGGAATCAAGACTGGCTTTCTGAAGCTTTTTCCAGGAGCTACAATATTTTTTGAAATACGCCCTGAAATATGTATTGAAAATAGTTTTCAGCCAGGTTCAAGAGAAAAGATGGCTGCTAGCATACTCTAGGAATTCTGGAATCACCCTGCCTGTTTTGTAATTTTTTTTTCTAACTGTTGTCTTTCTCATCTCTTAGTAGGCAATATTCTGATGGCACAGTAAAACCTGAGTAAAAGAGATTCTGTATCAAAGACTGAGGAAGTTTTTTGGTATTTATTTTTGTCAATAAAAGACTACAGATATCTGCTTTATATATTTAACTTCTTTGTGTAAACAGGAATGCTACCAGTTTAGATGGTTTATATTTTTGCACTTGTTTAAAAAATAAACTGATGTATATACTCATTTGGAAACTCTTGCAGCAGCTTTGATTGAATATATTTGGGTTTAGCTTGTACCAGTGTAAACAGCAGATAATATACATAATTATCAGTGGTATATATAGTTTTCCTGAGTTAATTTGAAGCAAAACTGCTAAAACTGCACTGTCAAGTAAATCACACTTTATTCCAGGATTAAGGAATCATTCCGGATACAGAGATTTAACTAGCAATAGAAAACTAACTTACTGGTTGCTGGTTGCAGCATGCTGGTTTCTCCAGTACAAATGCATCCCTTCCTGAGGAATTTCTGAAAAAGCAGTACCAGGAAAATTGTGCCTGTGGGATCAGGCAGTGAGAATTGGGCTGCTGCTGCCCAAAGTAGCCTGCAAGGTGCCTGGCATTGAAGTAGAGGAGCTCTTTGAGGGGGCACAAGGATAGGCTGTGGTTTGCTTTTTCAACCTTAGGTAAATTCGGTATCAATCCAGGCACTAAGATAGCTGTTTACTTTAAGAAGGGGAACTTTAGCAATGATTTGGTTCACTCTGGCAAGGCTGTGACCAAGAAAATCTCTGTACAGCAGAGCAAGCTGCAGTGCTAGCAATACTGAGGAGGTATCAAAGAGCTCTGGATGATGGATGATGCTCACTTTGCTTCAAAATTTGGGAGAAAACTCTGGTTAAAGCAAAGTTGCCTTATGGACAAATATTTATGCTAATATATGCGTATATATATCATGCTAATATATATATTTATGCTACTGTGTAGAGAGAAAGAAAAACACCAGTTAGCTGGAGATAAGCAGAGGAGACAATGCCAAGAAAAAAGGAAGAGTTTTTTTCTTCCTCTCTTTTTTTTTTTCTTTTGTGCAATGGGCATTGGAACTCTTTGAGACAGTAGTAGAGTGACTTTTATTCTTTCTCTGCTCAATGGCATAGCTACAACTGAAAAGGAGGGGTAGACAGTCTCCAGTGAGGATTTTTTCCCTTTATATATGTTGCACTACATTTCAGATCTGCCTTACAGCTAATCTGCCTGCACCACTTTTCTGTGCCAACTTGCAGCACTCAAAGTACACTTTCTGGTTTGACGAAATATTGAAGATTAAGAAGGTATAAAATAAGTAGGAAAAAGATTTTGAGATTCACATTAAACTTCAGATAACTTTCACTTACTCAGTGATTAAATATTCTGTATTTAAATAGCCTTTAAAATTCTTTTATGTTGGGAATGAGTATGAATTTTAAGCAAGTCACTACTGCTCTTGGTGCCAACCTGAATGTGAAGTTTATCAGTCAAGCAGCACAGAGCAGGGCAGTGATTGTCCCCCTGTTCTGGGCACTGGTGAGGCCTCATCTCAAAGTCTGTGTCCAGTTTTGGGCCCATCATTACAAGAAGGACATTGAGGGGCTGCAGCGAGTCCAGAGAAGGGCAGCAGAGTTGGGAAAAATCTCGAGCACAAGTCTGATGGTCAGCTGAGGGAGCTGGGGGTGTTTAGAGTGGAGAAAAGGAGGCTCAGGAGAGACATTATTGCTCTCTACAACCAGCTGAAAGAAGGCTATAGAAAGGTGGGCATCAGTCTCTCCTCCCAGGTCACAAAAGATAGAACAAGAGGAAATAACCTGAAGTTGTGCCAGGGGAGGTTTAAATTGGACATTAGGAAAAATGTCTTCACTGAAAGGGTGGTCAGTCTTTGGAACAGGCTGTCCAGGGATGTGGTGGAGTCACCATCCCTGCAGGTGTTCAAAAGGCATGTGGATGTGGCATTTAGGGACATGGTTTAGAGGTGAACACAGTGGTGCTGGGTTAGTGGCTAGACTTGATGATCTTAGAGGTCTTTTCCAACCTAAAATATTCTATGAGTCATTTGGGCAGTAGTTTCAGGGTAGTAAGCTCATGACCATGGCTCACTCTCAGCTAACAAATTTTTGACAAGGGCTACAGGCAGCCAACAGACAGAGCACATTCAAGATGACCAAACACTTGTAAAACACCAGGATGAAAGGGATTACCCACAGTGCCTTGGTTAATCCCTTCCTCTTCTTCCTAGCAAATTTCTCCACAACATGTGAATTATTCACAAGCCAGAGAACTGACCTCTCAAATCCTGGGAACACAAACACTAAGAGGCTTCTACTGGTCCTCTGGATTACGTATGCCTCCGACAAAACATATTTCAAAGCCTTCCTTATGCTGTTTAGTGATTTTTCTTGTGATGACGGCACCACCTTTCTATTTATTACAAAGCCTAAATGAAAGACAAATACAGTTGGGCACACCAATCGATCAGAAGCAAACTGAAGCATTAAGGACTTCTGAAAAAGAGAGAAGAAACAAACTCAGTGCCCCAAAAATATTATTCAGGCTTACTACCCATATTAGATATGTTTCAAAACATGGCTTAACTAGGCTAAAATAAAAAATGGACTGATACCATATTTTGTAAAATGAGTTCCCAAAGCATTATCTGGAAACAGATGAAAAACCAGCTATTTGGTTGTGCAGGACTCTGAAAGAAATGACATTGCTCTGAAATATACCCAAATGACCAGCTCACTGATTAGACTAATGGAGAAAAATAGAAACCTTTTGTCATTTCAATATAGCAAGAAGAAGCTGGTCTTTTTGCTGTTTGAGAGGCAACATGTCACTGGTGGGGCTGGGAAGGGATCTGGCCACACAAAAGAGCAGCCCGCAGAGTTTTTCAGATTCCTGCACTGCACAGCAGAGTGTTTGTCTTATATATATTTCATTAACTCTGTTCTTAAGATATGATATAGTGAGTAGTTTATGAAATGAAAGGGCTGCTTTCAGCATGTCAGGTAGGGCTCATGGTAGGATGGCAAGGGTGGCACAGAGCTGAACATCTTGATCCTGAGGGTAGGTGGGAAGGCTTTGTGTAGCTTAGTGAGGTGCTCTGGTACCTTGGGGCAGCGAGCTGGATGCTGGCACAGCGTCCATATTGCAGCTGTAGGTGTACTTGAATAGCCATGCTGTGTTCCAGAGGACCAGCTGGTGTGCCAAATGAAGCCAGAGCGTGCAGTGGGATGGTTGATCAGGGATGAAGATCTAGACCTGAACATGAGTGCTCCTTGCTGTAACAGTGCAGCCAGACCAGCGCCCAGACGAGTCTCTGCAGTGACTGGAGGGAAACTGACATCTCTGAGCTGTTCAGAGCAGGAACTCACCACACAGAACAGGGCAGGTGCTCTGAAACTGCTGAGTGAATACCTCCATTCAAGTGCCAGCAGCATCATGAGCTGTTCCAGCACCTACAGTTCTAAACAGCACTACAGCTGTTGAGTTAATTTCTGCTTTCCTCAGTGCAGAAGCCTGTGGATATATTTTCCTCAGAAGCGCAAGCCTCATTTCACAATCTCCTTCTCACCAACGAGAAACTCTGGGAGCCTGAAGGGGCAGCAAATGAGCCTTATCTTTCAAGTCTGTTAACATCTAGATTTGTGCTAAACCTGCTCAGTGAGTTCTGGAGTTTCCAGCTACTCTGAAGCCCAGACAGCTTCACCCGTGCCAGTGGTGCTTCTGTTAGTGTCTGCCCCTAAATCTTTCCAGCTACACATGAAAGTAATTTAGTGAGTTTTAAGATTCTGTATATATACAAAGTCCAGGAGATTACTTATGGAAATAACCCACTGCTGTGCTCCTCCTCTCCAAAATGTTTCCAAAGTATGTGTGAAGATTGGTCAAAGCATGCTCAGGCCTGACACGTGCCTGGAAAGTTGTTTGGAAACTACTTTATGGCTTAATTGCTTAGTGGTGCCATGAGTCCAGGGCTATTTCTGAAACACAGGTACAGAATATGGAGTAAGAGTGTTGCTTCAAGTAATTTTTTCTTTGGGAAAGCTATTTTGTGAGGGTCTTATTGTTTTCCCACATTACAACTCCTGCATCCCAGGTTATCCTCTGTTTTGTTGTGCTAACACTGCTATATATAAGGCTGCATTTTAAAATTAATCGTCAAAACATGTATGTTTTTAAGTCAAGATTAAAAAAACCCCTAGAAAAGTCCCACAGAGAGGCAGTCCACATGCTGAGGCTATGTGGTTGCGGGTAAAGGATTATGAAGAAAATTAATATACATTCACTAAGCTAAAGATGTTTCATTTGCATTTCACGCAGAATTACTGTGCTTTAAAATGAAGTTATAAATTTGGATGAACTATTCTTGCTGTGGCAAAACACTGAATAAATCCACCTATATCTGAAGGGCCTGGGCTGAACAGTTAATCTAATGCTTGCTAACTCCGCGTGGAGTTGAAAAAGAAGGACAGTTCACATGGCAAAAGCATCTGTGGAGTGCAGCACTTGCCTTGAAAAGCCAGGATCAGCACACAGCAGCATCACAGCATTCATAAATAGTGGAAAGAGCCTCACATGAGGACCCAGCGGCAGGAATGAGGACACCTAGCAAGGAAGGGAGTTGTCAGAATGAGTAAGTAGACTAAATACTTTCAGTTTAAGTGTGGTCAAGTCCAGTTTAAATCCTCCCTGCCCAGAAGCCCAAGCTGGCATTGGCAGATAGGCAATAGAGCTTCAGGGTGAAATGTGCTTGGGCTGACACACAGTGAATACACTTTCCTGTAACAAGGAAAGGGGATTAATTCTTATCCATTTAGTCTGGGGGCGAACACTGGATTTCCTGTTGGGGATTTTTCTCTAAGGAGCAAAGCTCCTCTCCTGCCTGGTTAAGCCAACGTGGCTCATTAGTTGGAAGGACACAGTGTAACTCATTGCCCACCTACTCAGTTTGGCACTTTCTAAAGACAGGACATTATTTTCCATTTCCCTTGACAGATGTTTTAGCATTTCAGGGAAGACACACTGAACCCAGACCCAGGTCATCCAAGACCTGGCAGAGGCTGCAGTTATTATGTTGGATGGAGGAACATGCTCATTAACAAGTCAGACAGCAAAGAAAAGCTGTTTCATTTCAGTGTTTGTGTGTCTGCATAATATAAAGTAGCACTCCAAACTATACTGGAAGCCTTCATCATGCCAGCGAAGCTTTCTGCTCTGATTAGAGAGATTTGCATTCTTCAAGACAGTGAACTCATGATGATCTTTACTGACTTTTCTTCCTAAGTGGATTTCTAACATTAAGCAGATCTTCGCTTTTGCAAATTTGCCAAAGTATCCTGAGTTTGTTATAATTGTTTATCACAAAATGCAGTTGACCTTATCCACAGGGGCTGAGGCCCAGCTTCTCCTGGCTTCTGATGAGGATGTGGCTCTCATCCTATAGTTTAGAGCAAAATAAATATATTTCAGTTCCATTTAATCAAACTTCTAGTAAATCTTTCCTGGGAAAAGGACTTGCTACATAGACCCTTAAGGCATTTACTCATTGTGGCAAAACTGATTAAATACATTAGTTATGGGACTTTGATTCTGATGATAAATGAGGAAAAAGGATCTCATTCAGCAGTGGCAACAGACTACTTTGACTGGCGTTAGTTGTGTTCAGCAGCAATTCTCTTTTCTCTATCGTGCTTTTATACTGATGACAGTTTGTATGCTTGTGCTTCCAGGGTTTGTTTACATTCTGTAATGAAACTTCTTTATAAGTCTCTAGTCTCTTATTAATTTTATGGAAATAATGTTATTTGGACTTTCTCAGTCATAAAGATTAATATGGAATAGGGTCCTCATAGGTGTATTCCCTAAACACTTCTGCATATTCATAATTTTCTTGTTTTGTGTTGATATAACAAGATTTCAGATGGTAAGTGGTCCACTTCTCAAATATCTGTTTTAAATCAATTATGGATACACACTATTGACACAAAACTGATTTTTTTTTCACAGTGTGTTGAAGCAGAATTCAGTTTGATCATAAAATAGATTCTTTATGATTTTCTGTGCTGGTAATTTCTCTTGAATTATAAATAAAAATATTCTATATTTATTTGCTGTTTTAGCACACCCTGATTTCAAAGGGACTCAAGAACTACAGAGTCTGTATGGTGTAGAAAGCTGGTTTTTGGGGTTTTTTAATACCAGGTTTAAATAGGTCTGCAGCCATTACTTTATAATTTAAATTACAGCACAGGCGCCCTGCATCAGTAACAGATTTGTGTTTCATTCCTATTCATGTTAAAAATGAACTTATCGTCTTGTAGTTTAGTGCAAACTGGAGTAAAATTGAGAGTTTGCCTCAACGAGATTTCCTTACAAAATAACAGGAATAAATGAGAAATTGGAATGAAATTGCTCACACTTTTTCAGCCGTTTAACCTGAAGTAGTTATAAGGTGATTTTTTCTTTAGTTCAGTTATAAAATATTTATGCAGAAATACTCATGGAGAAGCAACATTTCATTCAAAGAAAGGCTGGCAGTAAGGGGTAAGTTGTGCATTAAAAATAAATTAGAACACAATACTCATTATACAAACACTGGCAAAAATAGGAATGTTAAGGACAAAATTTGCTAAAAATGTACTTCTGCAACAAGCTCCAGTGGTGCACATAGTCAGTGAAGTTTATTTTGGTACAGCTGCTTATCTTGCTGTAAGGCCAGACCAACTGCTAAATCATTCAAATCATCAGCCAGGAATTCAATCTTCTGTGTATTTTGTCTTTGTTAAGGTTTGTCTTTTTCAATTAGAAGGTATCACTTCTGCTGTGACTTGCACAAATATTATTTACCCAGCTTACAGTGCTGTGAGGAGCTGCAGGCCAGGATCACAGCCTGTTGTGCAGACTGCCTTACCTACAAAAGGTACCTCCTGATTCACATGTGTAACCAAAAGCTCTGATCTTGGAAAAGCTTAAAGCCATGTAATGAGACCAGCCTGGTTAGTGGGAGGCAAGTAAATGTCTTTGATGGTTCAGGGTTTCCTGGGGAGGTGAACTAAGCCAAAGGGAATAGGAGAGAGTAATTACAAGTGAAAAATAAATACTAAACCAAGGCTAAATCACAGTCTGGTATAATCAGAAACTCAGAAGGGCCCAGGACCCAGCTGGAGATAGTGGATTTCTCTTTGAGGGTAGATATTTTGTTATGGCACACCTACTGAGGAGTGATCAGACTGAACATTATACAAACTTTTTTTTTTTAAACCACCCTTCTCCACCTTAAATCTGACTGCATAACCTTTTGTCTAAAATCATTTGATAAGCAAAGGAAATAAAATGCTCACGAGTACAATGAAGAGAAACAGAAAGTAATAGAAGAGAAATTTCAGCTTGTAGTTCCTGAATATGGAAACTAGTTATCTGCATCCACCAGAAAAAAACAGGTACATCAGCAGAACAAAGGGGTGGGAGATATTTAACTTGGTAGTACCAAAAATAAGATTTTAGCACATCATGCTCAAAGCTGCATATCCTTCCACTGCACTTCTACAGAGGAGATTATTGGGGTATGTTTATAATTTATATAAATCTATATATTCAAAGTAATCATTAATGATTTTCTATGTAGACTCAAGCAGATTGGACAAGGTGTTCTTTACTCCTAAGTGACTGGCCATTATCTCCCATTTGTTATTAATTTTCATGTGTTAAAACCTTTCAGCAGGTGGATAGTGGAGAGATAGCATTAGTTTTTGGGATTACTGCAGGTGAGATTTAAGGGGACAGGCACTGGGTGTGATAGCAACAGCAGTATCAGTGGGAGGAGAGGTCTCAGTGCTTCTCCTTCCCAGGCTCTCAATGAAGTTATCACAGTCCAATATTTGCAGCTTTCCCCACCAGAGGAGTGTGATCCACTGGGCTCTGCCTGCTGATGACCTCTGCACCAAAGCACATTGTCTTTTACTTCTGAATTGCATGTACTGGTAGTTCTGTGTGATGCATTCATAATTCCTCTCGCTCTTATTTTCTTGGAGACTCTTCAGTCTACATTTTTTAGACACTATTGATTTTGTGTCACGGGATGTACCATATCAATTCAAGGAAAAAGAAAGGAGACATTCAATAATCTTATTCTAATCTTGACAGATGTTATCTATTTGAAATTAAGTATAAGGTCATTCACCTTTTGTTGAAACTGAGTCAGGAGTTCTTTCTTTTGCAAAATGCAAAATATTCCAGGTATGGGACTTAGGTTATCCCTAGACTAATAATGATTTCTTTTTTTCATATATCTTTTATTAAAATGCTCAGAATATTTTTTTTCCAGTAAGCTTAATGCTTCAGGAGAATTGAAAACGGGCAATAGCCTGTGATCATCTGCATTATTGTTAAACTAATGGATATTTATTCACAAGGCAAATGGAGGAAAAGGTCACATGAATTGTCATTTCTGAATCTGTATTCTGATATAGTTGCAGTACCTCCCATGAACTTCTCCGGGGAAAGTGAACAATTTACTGTCTAATCACTTTGGATGGTATGGAGAATGGTTGAATTAGGTACTGGAAAAGGTTTTAGCTGACCAGAAAGTTCTTTTGTTCATAAGGGACAGTCATAACTCACTCTGCTCAGCTAACTAATGTCTGGCTTACTGGAAATATTGATAATTTTGGTCCTATTAGTACAGGGTGCTTCTTACATGCATGTGCAGTTGACTTGCAGCTCTTGCCTGATCATCTTTTGAGTTCACATAAAATAATTACTCCCATTCACCCAAGAAAATGGCTCCAAAAATATTTTTTTTAAATCTCTTCCCAGTTCCCTTCCTGTACCATGCCAACCAAGTGGGTGTTGTAAGAGTTGATGAATTCATTCACATTGGTGCACATTTCCTCCGTCACTCGTAGATTGATACTTCACCATCTAAAGAGGAAACAAATTCAGCCTTTTATTTTTTCCCTTTGCACAACATCCAGAAGAATTACTGAATTCTGTGCACTCACATTACTTTGTGCTTAAAGTTACAGACAGCAGAAGCAATCCATTTTCCTGTTCTTTTGCTAGGAATAATTCAAATTCCCAGTCTTCCTCCTCCTTGCTCACAGTCCAGCACAAGATCCATTTCCCATGAATGCTATCCCTGAGAAACAAAAGTGATAGATTTTGGCTACTACTTACAATTTCTCGAGCAGCATACATCTCAAAAGCACTCACAAACAGCTTGGAGGCAGCACTTTTCGTGTGTCCAAGGAGAGAAAACAGAGTCACATTTTAGATAGCTGCATCTGTGTCTCTCCCCTGAAAAAAGGGTTGACTTGGCATGAGACCTTAAGGCCGGAGAGGAAGATATCTGCCAATTTCCCTGATGACGCCAGTTTAATGCAAAGATCTGACAACCTGATCTGCGAGAGGCTTGAAGGCACTATAGGCACAGAGAGAGGTGGCATTTTCCTTGGTTAACTGATTAGATGTGTATTTATGACATCTCATAGCCTGGTAACATCAGGAAACCAGTACTGGTGCCTTGGCTTTGGGTCAGCAGAGGGGAGTGAAGGGGAGTCTCTTCTTTGACAATACAGTGATTGAAGGCCAGTGAAATTCATGGCAGGAGCCTCACTGAAGAGAGGCAGCTCTATTGGTACCTCAATTATCTGTGTTTATAATTGATAGCATGACTGGAAATCACTGTGATTCATGACCAATAATATTCATGAAAAGAGTGACTCTTTCATTTCAGGGGAAAAGACCAGGAACTGCTTTAAATTGCACATGATTGTGATTAATGGCTTGGGAAGATAAATGGTGAGTGGGTGCCTGACATCAGTGCTGTTTTGAAAAATCTATTTAAGCCACTTTCAGAGAAACATGAAAAAGAGGCAGGAATAGCTGTCTGAGCACCCTTGCTTTTCAAGTAACTCCCACGGACTCTAAACAGAGCAATAAAGTCTGTACAGGTAGTTTAAAATTGCAGTAATATGTTTTGATCAGCCAAAATTTTGTTGTATTGACTCTCCAACCTTTTGGCTGCTCTGGGTACATACAGAATTTTGTTGCATATACAAGCTTTTCTTTGTGTTCAAAAAGTCCCAGACAAAAAAGCGAGAGAGAGGAGTGAGGGCAGAAAGAATGGGTCATAAGAAGGTGGCAGAAAGCACAGCATAAAAATTAGTGCTGAATAAGTGTCCACATCTTATTTCCTAGGAGAATTTGAAAAGGCAGAGGATCTCCAGCTAAGTGGATGGGGTGAAAATCAGCACTGTGCAGTGCAGAGAAGGACAAGGTCAGGGCTGCAGCAAAGCTTTACCCAAGCAAAGAGCTACAGACCACAGTTAGAAAACAGATCTGAAGGATCTGGGATGGATTTCTTTGGAAAATGAGAAAATTATCATAAGAATTATAACTGACAGAGATGAGAGCATTGTTTAATCAGCCCAAGAATCTGTGGACTCCTTCCAATCCTATTCAAAGGATATCATCATTTGCAGCTGGTTCTTACCATTTAACTAAAAATTCTTTTGCCCCTCCTGCTTTGCCATGTCCTCATATCACAACTTTAATCTAGTGAGTAAACCCATCTACTGAAGATTAGATTCGTCTTCACTAAATAAAAACCAATATGCAACTTTTCATCTCTTCATCCTCAAAACAATCTTGTTTATGAAGTGTTTCAGATCATAAGTTTCAGCTTTTTTGCCAATATTCTTAAATGGTAGCACCTTGTTTATTAAAATATTCTGCTGGATAGAAATACACACCCAGCTGATAATATCTGTCATCAGCAAGTGGTATCCAAGAACTCAGGTCATGGACTAAAACTTCATCAGGCTTCATGTTGTCAAGACAGTAAGGAAAAAAAAACATTCCTAATGCATTGAAAAGTAGGATATATGAACAGTGAGTTCAAGTGAGGCCATAGCAATGCTTAATTGCTCTTGCTGCTCAGAGGAAGAAATATTTTTAAAAGTTTTATTTAATGCAAAGCTACTGTCCTACATTCATGTCTTCTTTTTCATTAAAGATAGAGAAAGTACTTCTGTGGTTGCAAAATCTGTTCCCTCTCAGGAGCTGTGCTGTCCTTTGTAGAACGAACTTTAAAAATGTACCCTGCATGTTCTACTAAGAGATGTCTTTTGGAGATCCTCCGTGTGCTTAGTAAAATCACACATTGAAGCTGAAGCTGTGAGTATGGATCTGGTTGATTCTGCAGTCTGGAGCCTGTTCTCATTTAAAAGTGATTTGTGTTCCCCTGGCTTTTAACAGGAATACTGCCAGTAAATCATTTGATGCAATTTTCTTTTCAATAGATATTCTCTTTAAGGGCCCAGTGTGACCCCTATTTCCAGTGGGCTTCTGAGCCAATTGTGCTTTACATGGAGTTGCTGAGCTGTGAACAAGCTCTGCTGCTGCTGGAGATATTGGGAGAAGAGATGATTAGAAAGAAATGAGGGAATCACCCTCACAAAATGCCAGTGGTTTTAACAAGTTGAAGGTGCTCCACCTACTAAGCTCAAGAATTTTCCATCTTACTATAAGAGGAACTGAGGCTGTTGTATATTATTTTCCATGAATAAAATTTCATTTGTTCTCCTGTTTCTTCTAAGTCACATCTGTAATCTATTAGACAGAAAGAAAATTACATTAGAAATAACATTGTGTACAATATGTCATTTAAGTATTTTGTAGCAGGTACAAGTTTTCTTTACTCATGTTTTAGGCTGGGCAGTGAAAACTCCATTCCAAACCACATACTGTAGCACTGTATTTAAATTAGTAAGACTATAAAGAGCATGGGTTTTTTTGAAACATATCCTCCATCTCATATTTATTCTTTCTGAAGTTAAATCTCTGGTACTGGAATGGAGTCTTTGGAAATAGTCTCTGCTGATATTTCTGAAAGCATATATATGTTGGAAATCTTGTGAGAATATCTGCACTTCTGAGTTTTCAGAGAGGCAAGAAAAATTGTTTCTGCAGCTGAGCAAAAATTCTAGGTCTTGTTTGATGAAGAGTTAAGACAAACACAAATGCTATTTGTCAAATTCAGGATGATTTTCCTCATGGCAAACAGTAAATACCCTAGTGTGGTGACCTTAATTACTGGAAGTATCATCAAAAGATGGATTTCAAAACAAAAAGAGTTTGAAGAATCCTGCAGTCCTGGCTCCTGTGCCTGCCAGCAAGGCTAATCACTCTTCCCTCCAACCTTGTTCACTCTGTATTTGCACTAGGTAGCCCTGCCCTTCTCATCTCACCACTGCTTTGACTTCCCTCCTTCACGCAGTTGTTACTTTCCAAAATTAAAGACCCCTGCAGCCATAAATTAATGTTGAAATGGTTGTTCCTCTCTCTGGCTTACTGTCATTCAGTCACTACTATTTTAATCCCCTCCTTTCTGCCCCCTCCATTTCTCAGTCACTGTCAAATTCATACCATCCCCAAGTCTGATTAGTTCCCTCATTCTCTAGCTCATTGTGAGAGCCACAAAACCAAAGCCATGCTTATCTGATGTTCATCAGATGTGGTTTTATTTCATCAGATCTTCTGATTAGAGAAAATTTCTTTGCACAGGTCAAACAAGGCCTAGAACATTTAGTCTTCTTAGCTCTCTTGAGCCCAGCAAGCCCAAGTGTACCTCAGATGATGAGTTAATAAAGTATAGTATTGTGGAGATGAAAACAAATGTTATCTGAGAAAATTTCCATGCATCCAGTAGACAATTTCTTTTGTTTTCTCTAAATTCTGGTACCTACTTATTTTAGTCATGGTGAATTAAGCATTTGGTCATGTGTGAAGTTTGGTTAGTGCTTATGGGTATTAGTCACTGCGAGCCACCAATCTTCTGCCCCACAGATATATTCATATGACGGGAATGCTATAAGAATCTGCTCAAAGTTCTGCTTTATCTCCCATTAGTACATAAATTCAGGTAGACCTCTAAGGCTTAAAGATTGGCGTTTTTACTTCCTTCTTCATACTCTATTATAGACAGACTTGTTCACTTCCGAAAGATTTTTCTACATGTATTAGTTTGAAAACCAGTGGGAGATCACAAGTCAGGATTATAATTTAACAGGGAAATTAAAAATAAGTGCAATAATACAAGAAGAACGCTGACAGAGTTAGATACAACCTGACACCCTGTTAGTCAGGGTGGTGGTAGCAGTCCAAGTGAAGTAGTTCAGTTGAAGCAGTGATCCTAGGGAAGGTCTGGTCTCCACCTGAAGGTCCAGTGGTAGCTCTTGTCCTCTGGGAATCCAGCAGACAGGGCTACCTGTGCTACTCAAGAGCCCAGGTTATATCCAGGTGGGAATGCTTGGCTCCTCCCTCCTGGGCAGAGCATCTCACAATAGGGTAAGTCCACGAGTCCTGGGGTGGGCTCTTGATGATCCATTAACAGTTACCAGGGGTGAGTCATAGCAGAAGATAACAACCAGTGCCCCACAGCTTTGTGGTAATAGAATAATAAATACATCTCTATTGCAACTTAGGACACTACATGATAACAGAAGACAGGCAAACTGTTTTGGACAGACTCAGAATCTGTGTGAGCCAAAACACGAACCTCTGCACTTAGCGTGAGTATTTAATAATTTAGGTATAACAGTTACATATCATATGGTTCTTCAAATGCAGTAGTTTGATAGCTGTTAAAATCAGCTCTTTTGTTAGTCTCCAATTAGAAGTATAGCCCAATTAGGTGTTTCAAATCTGTGACAGACACAGCACACACCAGAATGATGGTGCAGAATTTGCCAAGCACAGTAATAAACAGTGTCTCCCCTAAAGTGCATGCAATCAAAATAAAAGATTCAGTGCTAAAGATTATCAGGACTGGCAAGCCGGGTGTCCAATTAAATTGATTGTTTCTCATCTTGTGAAAAGGATCTGGGCTAAAACCAGATACTCATAATATACATGCCATGATGCACTGTTAATTGGATGTCAACATTTTTCTGTCATCATGTTTTTGACCAGATCAAGTTAATGATGACCTAGTGGTGAGAAGTTCTTTGCACTATTACTCAGTGCTTCATTTGCTAAGCTTGGAGAAGAACACCTTTGCTGCTATCAGTGCAATAGATAGATTTTGTTTTTAAAACAAATGCTTTAAAAAATTCTAGCATAACTTAAAATATCTCTGATAATTACACAAGAATGGCAATCATGGGCCAGAGAGAAAAGAGGGGTAACTTAAGTTCAGTATGATGGTCTCTATCAAGTGTACAAATTCCTGTTGCTCAAGCCATTCATTTTCCCCCAGAAGTTTCCTTTTGCTTGGAACAAGAGTTCTCTGCTTCCATGTATTCAGGTTCCTGTGGCCATTCTCAGTCATAAGAAAAGGTACCCATTATAGAGTCAGAAAAGAGAACTTAGACTCCATGAAAACTATTTAATAAAACGGGCCTCCATGAAACATATTGCTTTTCTTGGAGGTAATGTCTTCCTGTTAAACTTTTACTTTCCTTTTCATTCTGTCCAGGTCCATGAATATTTATGAGATGCTATTTAGTCAACCTGAAGTTTCACCTACTGGACTATTTTCAAATGTCAAACTTAACACCAGTTTGCTTCAACTTTCCCAGCTCTGAGTATTCAACTACAAGGTTTCATTGTCTTTCTTTTGTCACGAGTGCAGGGATAGACCTCTCACGTGAAGAGGAAGGGCAAACCACAGCATGTGTGCCTAAAATTGGAAAGCAGCAATGAAGCAGTAATTTGTGATTCTCTGAGTGGAGCTTAAGTAAGCTGAGAGGGAAGAATGCCACACAGTGCTGGTGAGAAGAAAAAATGGCATTTTTTTACCTGCTTAAGAGTTCAGACAAAATCAGAACTGCCCTTTGGCCATAAAGTTGACTGTGATATATCAGCTAAAAAAAATATCACTGTTTAAACTGCATGTCATGGAGCACAGCTTCTCTGCAAGAGACATGGAGCAGATGCATTATGGCATGTTTGAAAACAGTACAAAGCCTTGGAGAGTTGAAATCTAACAGTGAGGAATAAAGCATTGTCTATTTCTATACATGAGTAAACTAAAAGCTATGGACAGTCTTAGAAAACTGGTGGTGTTGGCTCTGTCTTCCATAAATGCTCTTTTAAATAACCTGTGTGGTTACTACATGTTCATTCATCCACTTTCATTCCACTTCTGCAATCTCATCTATTTCAAGGGAGTTTTAATCATCCTACAGCAGAGAAACTAACTAGGTTTTTTTCCTCACCTACCTTAACCTTTTTTTCTGAACCTGCTGGCAATGATGGTGATTGAGTAAGTATTATCAACGTAATCCTAGAAGGTCTACGGAAATCTCAGATCCAATTTTTTTCTTTCAACAGTTCCCTCTAAAGAAGAAAATGTACCAGGTAAAAAAAAAAAAAAAAATAGAATACATTAAACATTCACTTTCTAACAGGGACTTTTGCTTTCAAAACCAGGGAGCAGAAAGAGGTATGGTTATAAACAACAAGTTGGGAAGGCTTAATGAAAATAACATGTAGTCTTATTTAGTGTCATCAAAAGAGGGAAAGGCAGTTATCCTTTCAGCTGGACTGAAATCACTCTAAAGAAAGCTGCTATCAGAGAATTGATCAATCCCATCCCTCTAAGTAGTGCTTCATGAAAATTAGGATGGGAAAATTAGAAAGATCTTTCACTGTTTCTGCTATAGGTATTAAAAGATACAATTTAAGATAAACAAATGGAGACATTGTTTAGTGAAATTTATAAAAGTAGACAGAAGGGGATTTAGTATAAGATTTAGTGATATACATCATTTATTCCAATGCGATTTGTAATTATTCAATTTGATGCCTTCATTATCCCAACAGAAATGGGCTGGCTCCTTAAGAAAGAATTTGTCTGTTAGCAGTTTGTGGATATATAGGGAAGATGTTGAAGTTACAATGTATTTGGATCCAGCCAAAGGAACAGATATTAAAGAATATAATTTATTTTGTGCAGATTATCAATTAATTTTAGAAATAAAGTGCTAAACATTTAAAAAGAAAACAGTGGGGAAACCCCTCCATTTTTGCTTATTCTTCATGATCTGTTAAGCTAAAAGAATGCATAAACCTCTAATTAATGTAAATAGAGAATCTTAAATAATACTGTTCAGAAAGAAAAAAATGTTAAGCTGGCTCACAACAGATTGATTTCAATTTGTCCTGATGTAAGGAGTGAGTGGAGAAAGCTAGAGGTTGGAAACACCATATAAAAATCTCAGTGAAATACTTCTGAACATTGTGCTAAATGGAACAGTGTTATAATAATTCTCATAGGTACTAGGATACCATAGCAATGAGCTCAGAATTGGAGAAAAATGGGGAAAAGGGTCTCTAGAAATTGCAGCGGCAATGCAATTTCAATCAACTATTTCTAAGGCTATTCACTTTTGTATTGAACCAACATAAACACTGAAAAATATTCCATAAGCCCATGGTGTGTCCAGCACATTTGTGCTACTTGAGTGAGTTGGTTGTCTGTAGGCACTGTTTCAGACAGAGTAAATTTTAGGGCTGAGAAAATATTTTGGAACTGCAATTTCTTTAGTAAATCAGATTTATTTTTCTCTTTGTGAATGTTCTGCAAAACCATGCATCACCTCACAAATTCCTGATTATGCTGCTGCTCTGACCTCCAGCATGGGGCTGTCCTGGCTTTTGGTGAATATTTCACTTGCTGGTACTCAGGCTGGCAGCTGTCTTTCAAAGCAGTGGCAGAAGAGGATAGAGCTGGCTCTGGTCTCAGCCGAAAACATTTTTCTTTCCATACTCTAATGCCAATGCAGATCAGCCTTCAGAGAGATTGGCCCATAATTGCCTTCAGAAAACAGTCCTGACAAAACATGCTATTAAACTAGGGCATTCACTGCCACTTTTCTGTCCTTCCTGGGCTGAGCTGTCAGTGAAGCATTTCTGCAGCAGACCAGCCTGGCCTACCCTCACCACTGCAGGGACCCATTGCTCTCTCCTAGTCTCTTCTCCCTTTCTATCATTTAAAGAACTATTGAACTTCTCTTGTGGATGAGAAATCATTTATTCCAATCTGGTCCCACCTGCCATAAATTCCCATGGTTCCTTTACTTCTTCTCCACTCATGTCTCAGTAACACAGACTTTTGGAGAATGAAAACTGGGAAATGTGTGAGTTGTTAAGCTTGGCCACGGAAGGTTATGGGGATGTTTGTCAGTACATGCAGAGACTTCTGTGAGAAGGAGGCTCTTCCACACCTCCAGTGCAGTCCTGAGCAGAGGAGCTGCCTGAGACATCCAGACAGGGGGAAAGAGAAGTTGGCACAGAGAAGCAGCAGCTGTCATGAAGAGCACATGATCAGTGATTGGGGTCATAATTAATGTGCGAGTATTCACTTTCTGGGTACCTTTATTAAGGTTGTTTCAGGTACCTTATTTTTTTGAGTTGCCAAACCCAACAAGGAAACAACTATTTTGTGGGACTTTGATTTGTTTAGAGCCAAGTCTATTGCTCTGAAGGCACTGGTTACTTGGAGAACTTCTCTTCAAGTCTCCAGCTGAAAAACATCTTGGATGTTGTCTGCCTTGCAGAGAGCTTTTGTACCAGGGCCTGGACAGCCACGACCTGGTACTTTCAGAACTGGTTTTAGAAAAAATTATCAATAAGCCTCATCTGGGTGGCTGAAATGTCAGTGCAAAGCCCTGAGGTACTGGGGAAGAACGCGATTTGCTTTAAAAAAGGACAGCAAAGATCACAGAATCATAGAATATTTTGGGCTGGAAAGAACCCTTAAACGTCATCTAGTCCAACCCCACTGCAATGAGCAGGGACATTTTCAACAAGATCAGGTTGCTCAGAGCTCTGTCCAGTCTCACCTTGAATGTTTCCAGGGATGGGGCATCGACCACTGCTCTGGGCAACCTGTTCTAGTGCTTCACCAACCTTATTGCAAAAAACGTCTTCCTTATATCTAGTCTAGACCTACCCTCTTTTGCATATAAGCCTAACCCTAACCCTACTGCAACCAACCCTGCTAAATTGTTTGTCTCTGTCTTTCTTAGGACCAGGAAACAGGCTTCTCTAGCCCCTTTTAGTACTGCAAGACTGCTATAAGGTCTCCCTGGAATCTTCTCCAGTCTGAAGATGTTTAGACCTGGACCAAAATCAAGGTTGCTGATATCTGATGGGCATGAAGTACATGGAAGTTTTTACATTTTTGATTCCCTGCCTTGGTATTTGAGGAATGGCTACTTTTTTGAGTGTATTTGCGGTGTGGACCCATCCAAGAATTTCCAGACTGGTGTATTATTGTAAGAGTACTTTTATGAAAGTTGATGTAGTTGGTTGGAGGTCATTTGTAGTGGGAGGAAGAGCAAGCTGAAAAGGCAGTGACTTCAGCAGACAGACAGTGAGCTAATGCACTGCCTCCTGACTTTTTGATTATTTTTTTGTTTGTTGAGGGCATCAGGAGATTACTTGCATTTTTAAAATATATGCTATTCAATCAATGAAATATATGGGATCATTTTCTTTTCTTTGTGGGAAAAACCATGGAAGTTCTAAAAACTCACTAACCACTCAGGTCAAAGGGGAAATGCTAGGAAAGACAGTAATGGTAATCTTTAATGAGAAGTCAGTCATCAAAGCAGTTAATAAGCAGCTTTTTGAAGGGTTAGCATCATTGGATTTTTCTCATAACAAGCCTGTCATCGACTGCTGGCACCGATTAACCTCTTTAATCCTGTTCAGCAGAAGTGATCTGTGGTCTTCTGCAACACATTAGAAAGCTAAACTCAAGCTCAATGGATTTGGCTTTTGAGTTTACCTCTTTTAATCAGCACCACACCCACCAGGCCAAACAAGTTGTGTAGGCATATGTGTTTAAATTACGGAGTGCACAGAAGGCCACAAAGGGCTTGGAAGTTTCAATAACGTTAATTTTTATCCTTTGTGTGCCATCAGACTTTTTGACCAGCTTTAGGTTTAATTAAATTGGACAACACCATATTTATTGCTCGTATACTATATTGCTGTTTGCTGATGCATTGAAAAGCAGATCTCAGTGCAAACATGAGCCCTCAGAGAGCTACATTGTTTAAAAAATATTAAATTCTGTAGTCATGCTCTAATAGATTAAATTATGAACTTTGCCCTATTAAAAATGTATTGTGAGGTTGTAATGATTCAGTTATGTCTTTATTGCAAAGGTTAAAGCATATACATCATATTACACCAACTGTGCTTTTGCCATTAAGGATTTATTTCTACTGAGATTAGCATCAGAAAGGGATTCTTGTACTGGAAGATCAGTAATGCTGACTTGGGTGGAACCAAGTGTCTGCTTTAGGCTTTCCATGAATTAATTGTACATGATGAGCTTTAAAGATTTCAAAGCACAAAATTGATTATGAAAACAATCCTTAGTTCACAGATCTTAACCATCAGAATTAACGTTTTACATTCTATACCTATTTTTGCTTAACACTCTTTAGTCTGCTGAAATCCAAATGAAAGTATTATTGGAGAATGATTAGTATGCTAAGTTACATCTAATTTTTCACTGTATAATCACTGATGTAATTTGAAAAAAAAAAAAGCCATTACAGTGGACTAAACCCCAAATGTTTCTTCTAACAGCAGGAAGTATTTCAGCAAATACAAACAGTATTTGATGTACTACTATAGTAGTCCATCTATACTACTATGGATGTACCATCTATACTACTTTAGTATTTGATCTGTTTAAGATAGATAGCACTCTCAGATGGTCTGTGGAAAACCAGATCTTGAAATGCAAAAGGAAGTATGTAGGTCACAGACAATACTGATGTCTTAATCAAAAAGCAGTGGACACATTACTAAAGCAAATCAAAATAAATCATTCAAGGGCTTGGGAAGTGGACTGAACATTGTCAGATCAGATTAAATGCTCCTAAACCCCGTCAGGAATAAAATTTCTTGTCGGAATTGACGAGAATGATGCTAAATGGGGCAAGGATTAGCCACATGTGCTTGTATCATGCAAGTAGCAATGGGCAACTTCAGAATTTTCATAATTTCTGTTTGCTTTGGATAAACAGCTGAAAGCTTAGATGACTGTGTGAAGACCATCCAAGTCATTTGAATCTGGAGGAATGAGCTGGAAAGCTTTCAGAGACAGATTTTTTACATGAGATTTCTAGCACTACTAGCTCTGGTCTTAGGAAAAATGCTGTTGAGAACACCCTTTCATTACATCCTTGGTCCTATATTTAGGAAGTATATGTAAGGAAAGAAATGTGCATATCTACCAGAAACCCTCTCTGGGTTCTAGAGATCTTAAAAATTTAGGGAATATGACACCATTTTTTCATTCTTACTTCTTGGAAGGGTAGATTTGAGCTTCTGAGAAGAGTTTTGGCTTGGCTTGTGACTGGCTACAATAGCAACTTCTGGTCAACCATTTAATTGCACAACGTACAGAACCATTTCTTACATTGCCTTATAGCATTAGTTGTAAAATGCATTTTGCTCATCTTTGGGTTTCCTATTTTTCAACTTCAGCCTTTGCAGGAATTGTGTGAGGAAGATTATTGACTTCCAGGTGGCTTCCAGCTGCACTGCTGGGCCACAATAACACCTTACTTCTCAGCTCAGAATAATATGACCACTGTAAAAGCCATTCTCATTTCACTTTCACAACTTTTGCTCATCCAGTACTTTTAGCCACCCCTTACCAGTTCAATAGATTAAAGTGTGTGAGGCAGGCAGTGCTGCTGAGCAGCCAGTGCAGTTCCTGGGAGCCAAGTGCCTGGAGTTGTGCAGCTGGCTGCTCTGAGGGACCAGCATCTCAGCACCACAGCTCTCTGCTCTCCAACGCTCCCTCTGTCCACTTCACATCTTTCCACGGAAAGCATAATGCCAAAGACCAGGGAATTATAGTCTTTAGTTGAATAGGGATGCTTTCTAAGCTGAAAATAAAGAAGTAATATTACTAAAATGAGTCCTGAGCAACAGCAGCAGCTCTTGAGCTACACAGCTCCCAGTAAGACCACCAGTAATAAAGACAATTCACACATCTGTGAAGAAAAGGGATCTACTAAGTAACAAAAAAAATTATCAGTGGTGGGATTTTAGTCACTCTCAACAGGGAATCTGTTGGACTCAAAATGGATGACTGGATAGCTGAGAAAATTTGTTAGCTAGCTAGAAGACCAAAAAAAAGGTCACTACTCTAATAGGAAATGGGTTATTTTGTTAATAATGCAATGCCATGAAAAGCCCTACTGCTTCTGCAATACAATCAGATGCTGGTTTTGTACAAAATTAACTTCTCAGATCTGCACAATACATGTCTGCTCATATTAAAAGTAAAAAGCTTCTCTTGACAGTTGTCCTTTGAATGTAAGACCACAGTATCAGAACAGTTTCCCTGGAGAACTGCAAAAATGAATCAGAATTTTATATTCAAAAGCCATGCAGTCTCACTCTTTCTGAAATGTCCAGAGAGGTTTTAAGACTCTTTTTTAAAGTTTTTTTCATTTTATGTTTCATAACTGTCTTTGTATATTTTCCCCCTTCCTCTTTTACACTTCCTCTCTCCATGACTGTCTTTTTCTGTCTCTTTTCCCTTCCTCTCTGCCACCTTTTTTAAGTTTCAGAGGCAATTCCTCTTCCAATTTTCCTTTAGTAAAATTTCAGGATGAAGATTACATGCAGTGAATTTTGGCAACGAGAATTTATTTCTGAACTTTTATAAATGGACCACTTTTTTTTTTTTCCATAGAACAAACCTATCACTTTTTAAAAGTTCTTTAGCTTCATTACCCCTATAGAAATTACTGGCTATTTTTGACTTTCGTTCCTTTTTTCTGTCATTACTATCAATATGATGATGTCTCTGTCATCGGTATGCAAGCTCATTATATGAGGTCTCCTATATTTTGTTTTCCTACAATACATTCTGGAATGAACCTTCATTCCCTATAACTCAGTGAGAATTATCAATCCCCTGAAAACACGGACTTGTCCTCCAATAGAAGTCCTGCAGTATTTCACTTCTGTTGTCCTAAAGAGATTGTTGCAGAGACATGGCATCACTCTGAAGAACTTTTTTTCCCTAAGGGGAGCTTAATGTCATCAGTAATAATACCAGACTATTACAAAATGTGTGCTTTGTATTATGGTTTGCCCAGTATTAATGTACATTATCCATTTCATTTACACTCCTTAAATCCTAAACCAATACCACATTCAGAACCTATGCTCTGTCCATTTCTTACATAGTCCTCGACTAAAAACCTATATGAGGATAGACAAAATAGACTTCTGCCCAGCAGGGAGAGAAGAAATGATTAGCAAACAACAAACTAGCAAATGTGAAACACAAGTCAGGACAGTTTTCTGCTAATATTGGCTAAAGGGCAGCACTGATACGATTGACCTACATCAGGGAGATTGGAAATTAATAGAGGAGAGTGTCAAAAGTGCTCCTGTTGACACAAGGTGCTTCAACCCAATTACTCCTGTGGACTGAAAAGAGAAGGAATGACTTGGAGTTTGCTTCCGTATTTTACTGTAAATGTGGCAGGGTGCTTTTTCGGATTAGAAGTGAATCTTGGAGTTGAAAAAATCCTAAAGAAACATATAGGGAAGAAAAGAAGCAGTTTGGACAGGATGAGGAGGAAAAGTGAGAGGTGTGTAGGGTGCAGTTCTTTGACACATGCTACCACTTAGTTCTAACATTTCAATATTATGCTTGCAGGAATATTTACCCTACGCCTTCAAAGGGAGCAAAACACTAATTTACATACCATTGTTTTGTTTTCAAGACTCAGGAAACCTTTTTTTGTTTTTTTTTACTGGATGTTGCAAATAATTTGTGTAACATATGATTTAAGGCTGCTCTAAAATTTCAGTGCAGCCAGTAAATCCTTAGTTTGCCACCTTAATCAAGAATAAATAGCAAGGCAGGTAAGTGAAAAAGTACTAATTATGTTAGGTAGTACACCTTTCTATTAATTCAGAAGCCCTGATAAAAGCATTTAAAATCATGTCTCTCGTGTAGGAGTCAATTTTGAAAAGAAAATAAACAATAACAACCTCTTCCATCAGAAAAAAATATTAATGTTTTGGGGTTTTTTAAACTGTTATCTCAGTGTACACATGTAACTGTACTACTTGATTTTCTGGTAGTATTGCTGCAGGTTGTTTTCAGAATCTGTTTTTTTAAGTTCAATATCAATGTTAATGGAATCAGTGCTCTAGAAATGAAGCACAAATGCTTCCCACATTCACAGTTTATCAAATATGTCTGTGTTTAATATTAATACATGATGTTTGTTTTCCTAAGCATTTCTCAGGTTATTTTCAGCATGTGGCTTTGTACCATCATGATTCAGCCAGTCTAATCTCTCGTGGGATTTAAACTGCAGGATAGATACAAACCCTTAATATCTCTGTAAGTGAGGCTGGGAAGGAGTAGAACATGCAGAGGTATTGCTGAACCAGACAACACAGAACAAGGGTGGACAGGGACATGAAGGTAGCACAGAGCAGAGAAAAATGTGTTTGCAAGACACAGTGCTAATTTTTGCGCCTAATAATCTTAATAGCGTTTGTTACTTCATGAATGTAGAATGAACACTGCTCAATTATAAGTTTTTTTTCCACACCATTAGTCAAAGAGTAATTATTACTTCTAAATTTATGTTGTTACAGAGTAATTCTGCTGTTTTCAGTTTATCTACTTCATGCTGATAAAGGATGAAATGAGAGAAGCGTGACTCAAACTTTAAAATATGTGCCTTGAAATAATAGTATTACCAGGAATCACATTAAAAGGGGATTTAAGATATGGAATTTTACACTTCAATCTATTATTGTTCTCATAGAAAAGCCAAGTGTACTTTGAAAGTGCATTGCAAATGCAGTGTACAAGGCAACTGTGAGATGAATAAAATAATTGAAATTACTGCTATGTCAACAAGTTTTGCATAAATAAGTAAATGGTTGCAACTTGAATCCAAGAAGGATTCCAGCACAAGTGGAAAGCGCTGCCTTTGACTGAAAGAAGCATCATGTTCAAAGGACCTGTGGCACGAATGGAAAAATATGAGATTAAACCTCTTTCCTTGATAAGGCAGAAGGCAAAAAAAAATTGTGTGGATTTTGCTGGTTCTGGCAGGCAAGAAGCTGGAAGCTGGAAGAAGAACCAGGAGGATGGGCTGAAGAGCAAAGAAGGAATGCCAGAAACAGTCAAGACTGAAGAGAGATTATGGTTTTGATGTTCATTTTTTTCTCAGTAAAAGCAAACTCCATAGGCTAGGTAATGTGGATGGTATTTTTGGGTCAGGATGATGCCTCTGTTCAGATAGATTTACAAAATATAAAAGTCAAAAATCATAGGATAAACAGTGTCTGTGAATACACAGGGAATATTACATATGTATAAAACTAGCTAACATAGAAATTAAAATTACTTAGGCTTAACAGAGGAAAACTGGGTATAGATCAAACTCCTGAAAATGAATTCTTGGAAGAAGGGAGCAGGAAGGGTATACAGCTACTATGATATTGACATTACAGCTTTGAAAAGGAACTGAAAAGCAGGCCATCTGTCAGCACAAAGATCAGCAGGAACAGCAGATAGGGACCCAAGAGATACTAAAAAAACACCCCAAGCTTTCTGTACTAACTTGTATTTATCTCAATAAAGAGATTGAAAACCATTACTGCAAAATTGCAAGACAGAGTTAACATTTCCCAAACATGTCACAAGTGAGGCTGAGACCCAAGAGGAATTGCTTGTATGCACTGAAGTAGAAAAGACTGCTCAGCGCCCAAGAGCTGGTCCAAGGCCAGATGGCTTTATGATGGCTCCTTAAGACTCCAAAAGAGGAGATAACTCTTGCTCTGAAAAGTCTTATCACAGATATGCATAAACAGGCAATAATGGCCACTACTGAAAAAATGAACTGACAACTCTTGCAGTGCCTGAACTGTGATTTGTTTTGTCCAACACAAGACCGTGGCTGGAGCAAGAGAGGCTCATTGAGTGATGCTAATGATCTTTATGCTTTTGGGCACTGTGTCTCAGTAACTTTTAGAACAAATTAGAGGTTTCCTTCATAGAATGCTGGAGACAAGCTGAGAGGCAGGCATGAAGAAGACAGTTAAAAACTGACATTGCAATGTGTCTGCTTTATTTGCCCAGCAGAACAAGAGAAGTTGCTTCTGTCCCTTTTGACATTAATTTTGCTGAATATACTACCTTATTTGATCAACAGTGTAATTCTGGTGTTGGGTAAAAGGCAGCATACACAAGAATTGTGATTTCTCTACATTTTTACATCATAGTAGCCCAATGGAATTTACCAAAGGAGTTTAGCTAAGTTACTGTGTTTCTATAATCGTTAATAAAATAGCAATGAAGATATTAATGAATGGACAAATGACTGACTAAATCTGAAGCAGTGAGAAATTCGATGCACAAGGTGAATGGAAAGTATCAAGTAAAAAAGTAATGGAAAACTTAAGAGTACAGCTTTTAATTGTGGAATTCCTCTTGGTTTTAGAGGATAAAGCATTTTTAGTTTTTGCAGTCATGCAGACAAGATGTAGGTGGGAGACAGGAGGTCATATGCATGAACTAATCCTTTTATCCTCTCACTCAAGCCCCTTCTCAGAGCCACTCAATAAAGACACATCTGAATCGGAGAGAGCTCCGTTATTAATAATTTACTGCTCTGGGCAACCCACAAGGTTCTTGGGTAGGTCAGCAAAGGCCTGTGCAGACAGACCCAGAGCCTCTTATTATAAATGCATAAGTCCAACAAGGAACTTCACACAGATTCTTTA
Source organism: Grantiella picta (assembly GCA_013397955.1). Lineage (NCBI taxonomy): Eukaryota > Metazoa > Chordata > Aves > Passeriformes > Meliphagidae > Grantiella > Grantiella picta. Next base: position 638,248 of record VZRM01005248.1, read on the forward strand.
ATAATCCATTTTCTTTCTTTTACATGAGAGAGTTGTTGAAAAATAATTATGATTTTCAATTTAGAGAAAATAACATGGGCCATTTTGGACTCTGTGAAGCACAGACAAGCCCAAATGAATATACCTTCATAATCTCTTATTCTGCTTGAAATGGAAAAATTAACAGAGAACCTCTCTTACACAGCATGGTCCTTAATTTGCGGAAAGGTAGACTGTTACTAGAGAAACTTTAAATTACTATTTCCAACAGTAAGTCACATCGTAAGGTTTATGTCCAGGAGAATTAAGGTACTGTGAGTAAATGATTTTTTTTTACCTGAACTATTAAAAGCATTTTGCATTTCTTACATGTTTTGGCAGCATGTTTTGTATAAGATAGTATATGCTGACACACAAAGGTGCAGGACATTTTGGAGCCCAGACCTCAACAAATTCAAGGAGACAGGCTTGTAGAAGCCTTTTTGAACCTCAGTTCTACACTGGATAAAACATAATACATTTGTGGGGTTTTTCTTCACTTTTAATATTTGAATTAGAGAACTGAGATCTTGCAATAGTGGCAATGAAACTGGAAATATTTCTGCATTTTTAACAATAATACAAACTTGCATAACAGATGCAAGTTAGAGACCTCCATGTTTTAAACAGGTCTAAAAATTAAGACTTTACAACCTTTGTTAGCCACACATGTTGTGTAAATATTTTAAGTACATTTAGGACTGTATATTCCAACATTTGTGTTTGACAGTTGTCGCTTCCGTTATCAAAAATTCCCCACATTTCATGATCCACAGGAGATGAATGAGAAACTCGAGCTCACAGCAGCTGAGCACATCTGACTATTCCCTTCTTTGATCTTTTTTCCTAATTTGTTGCTACATTTCTTTTTTTCCCCCAGAGATTTCTTAGGGCTTCTTAACAGATTTACCGGGGATTATTCACTCTCTTCTGTCCATTTTCAGAACAAAGAATCAGCTATTTGAGAGTCACATATTGCTTGTCAAATACCTGTTGCCTACTGACATTTAGCTGACTATACTGCAAATTATCCTGTCTTTAATTTATTTCACCTTTCTTTCAGGAAAGACATTTTCTTTCAAAAAAGATGCTGTTAAATCCACAGGAAGCTTCTAGTATTGCTTTCTTGCTGTCAGATTCAAAACCAAATTTGGATGTATTCTCTGGTATTTGTTGTCATACCTGCAGCCCCTAGCACTGTGTCTCAGCTGTTTGGGTGACACTGGGTTACAGTCCGGTCCCCTCAGCACAGAAAACAGGCATTTTTCTGAGTTTTTAGTTAAAACACTTGAATTCAAAACCCTTAATACTCGCATTATTAACTTCAGCTACTGGGGGCCAAAATGATGAAACATTTATGAGGAGGATTGCATGGCTCCTTCTGGGAGCCTGAAGCCATTCACTGTGGCACAACTAAGCACAGGAGGAATTCATTGAACCAAGGTATGTATTTCAGTAGGGTCTCAAAATTTTACTGCAAATGTCGCTTTCATTGGTTCACAGACTGCAACACGTGGATTCTTCATACCCGTTAAGATCCAATAAGTGAGAGAGGCCTCTGCCCAAATTAAGGTGCAAACAAGACCACATGCCAAAGTCAATTACACAGATTTTATTTAACAACGAAATGTGAGGTGGAGAGAAAAAAATAGGAAAGAGGGCAGAGGGGGGGAGAGAGAGAGAGATATCAAGCAGAAGATAGTCACCACCTGTGGATCCAGCAGCATCCCACTGGCCCTTCTTCACCCCTGGCTTTTCGGTAGTGGGAGTCCTAAGGTCCTTACAACCCCATGGCTTCAGTTCTGGCCAATAAAAAAGGATATGGTAAAAGGTATGCATTTGCACAAAAAGTTGAATTCAGAAGATGTGACTGTTAACACTTCCTGGTTACTTTAACCATGTGATACACAAAATTAATATTTTTTTTGGTTGTTAAACTTCTCATTTATTTTTAAGGATTGCTTCTAAAATACAAGATTCTCTAATTGATCATCTAACCACTTAAATTTTCAGAAATGGCGAAGATCCAATATTATTTCCCTTAGAAAGTAGCTCTGTCTCAAAAAAAACCAGTTTATTATCATTTAACACTGGCTTAAGGAGTATTGCAGAAGGCTAGAGTGTCACAACTCAGTTACAGTGAACCCGGCGCTTTCTGACCACACTGACAACAGTTGACTCCAGTGTCTGACACAGTCTATTTTTCTTGACCCTTGCTGAGTGTTCTCCCTTGCTGTGGCTGAATGAAATTCTGCTCTTGCAGTTGCTGCACTGGTGCCCAAGAGAGAACAAGACACAACGGTCACAAACTGAAACACGGGAGGTTCTCTCGGAACAGGAGGAAAGGCAGTGTTCACTGGGAGGGTGACCAAGCGCTGAACAGGTGGCGCGGAGTTGTAGAGCCCAAGGAGATATTCAAAATGTGGACGTGCTCCTGCACAACCCGCTCTGGATGGTCCTGCTCGAGATGGGAGCCGGGACAAGGGGCCGGAGCGGGCAGCGGCCACCCTCAGCCCCCGCCTCGGCGGAGCTGGGCCCTCGGCAGGGCCCGAGTGGCAGGAAGGACCCAGCCCCGACCCCGGGCTCTGTCCCCAGCAGGGCCCTTGGGGCAGGAGGGAGCGAGTCGCCGCCCCGGGCTCTGTCCCCAGGCTCTGTCCCCGGGGCGCCGCGCATGCGACAGGACCCAGCGGGAGTGGCCTCGGCGCCATCGCCCCCAGCTCCGAGCCGCTTTTCCATCCAGCGCGGGGCTCTGCTCCTTCTATAAGCGAGTGCTGGGCTCCAGCTGTTGCTCAGGGCTCAACAAGCAGTGCCTACAGGGCAGAGACTCTTTGGCCCTGGCCTTTCTCGGCACTTGAGGCTGGAAGGACATTCCCCACCGCAGCCCGCACATGGCGGCCGGACAGCCAGACTGGAGGGCTGCGGGGCAGAGGCAAAGGCTGCGAGTGCTCCCCTCGGACCGGCCCTGCTGGAAGGGCACGGGCAGGGCAAAGCCCCGAGGCCCAGCCAAGCGCTGGTTCTGGAGGCGCTGGGAGCGGCCGGGGAGGCAAGGCTAAGATCTCTTCCGACCTTGATGAATCCGGGACTCGGGGATTGCCTCGGGCCTTGTGCAGCACCCGGCACTTGGCCTTGTTGAAACTTGTGAGGTTTTCGTGGTACCACTTGTCAAGCTTGTCCAGGTCCTTGTGCATGACCCCCTCCTTCCGTGCTGCCCCACCCTGCTCAGCCTCCCGTCCCTGCAAACGTGCTGAGCCCGATCCAATGTCTGTGTCTTTGGGGAAGCCACTAAAGAGCCCCGGGGCCAAAGCAGAGCCCTGAGAGACACCCCTTGTCCCTGACCTCCTGCTGGACACGGAGCTGTCACCAAAACTGCAGGAAAAGCAGAAACTCTCCAACAACATCTTTTAAGTGATAGAGAATCGGGCATCATTTTATTCTGGTCAGGATGGTATTCTGGCTGGGATGTGCGATGGAATAATTTCACATCCACACATGCCGAGGTTGTAGAGTGGAAATCATTCCATCCCATGTAGTTCTTTACCAGACTTTTCACATATTTATACATAAAAAGCCCAAAGAAAGCCTTGTTCACTGGCTCTAAATTACACTACTCTTACTATTTGATTTCCTATTGGTTATTGATCCCTTCGCCATTGATACTAATTTAGTCCTCATTCTTTGGTTCTCAAATTGATCTTTTTGCAAGCCAGGTGTCCGAACACACCAGGCGATAATGGTTGCTAGTGTCCATTTATGTTCTCTGTATCTTCTGGCTATTCTCAACCTGCAGATGTTAAAG
>VZRM01005248.1:642909-682790 GCA_013397955.1 Grantiella picta
CCTAGTGGGACTCCCCAGTGACTGGGAGCTCTCTGAAGGGGATGTCAGATGAAAGCCACCATTGTCCCAACCCAGAGATGACAGCAATGAAGTGGAGCTGCAGGAGGATGGGGAGCGTGTCACCATCCACACCATCTGGGTCAACCCCAAGTACCCCCAGCTCCTGCAGGACTCCCACAGCCCCTGGTGTCCCCCCAGCCCCTCAGCTCCCCAGCAGGGAGCCCAGGCCCTCGGGCAGCAGCCAGCTGCCCCTCAGAAACGTCCGTCCCGCTTCAGGCGGGCGCTGTGGGCTCTGCTCAGCCTGTTCCGCTGCCCCTGCCTGAGGCCTCAGCCGGACGAGTAGCCCTGCTGCCAGCGCCAGGCCAGGCCCTGCAGGTGCCACTGGCCCAGAGCCTGCCCGGTGTCCTGAGGGAGCCACACGGGCTGCCCTTGCCTGCTGTGTCCAGCCAGGCTGAGCAGGACTGCCACACAAACCAGTCATCCATTGCAATGAAATTTGGTTTTAGTAAATTGTAGTAGTAAGAAAAAAAACACAAAAAACTCCCACCAAAAAAATAAAATCCCGCCAAACAAACAAACAAAAATTAAGAAGGTGATGAAGAAGTAGTAGTAGTAGTAGTAGTAGTAGTAGTAGTAAATATTGATAAGAAGGAGAATAACCATAAAAATAGTGAGTTGAATAAGAATAATTAGAACAAGTGTAGGAATAATAATATATGAAGAAGAAATTGTAGCTGTAGTAATTGAAGAGGATGTTGGTGAAGAAGAAGTAATAGTGGCAAATAATAAGAATGAGAAAAAGAAGAAGAAGAAAATGAAGATGAATAATATGTTGAATTAGCATTACAAGAAGAAATAGTAGTGGTGGAAACAATATAACTTTAAAAATTTTATTTTATCTGTCTAGTTAGTTTTTAACTTGACTTTGCCTGGGGAAAAGGAGTTTTCTTTAGTTTTTTTAGGAGATACAGTATCACCCTACGGAGATGGAATTAACATGCCACTGATTTGGAGTGACCCCGAAGATAACCAGAAAGACAAAGACCATTAACAGAACATCCACATGACATTGTGGCCACCAGGCGAACATCCACAGGGCATAGTGGCTATCAACAGAAACATCTGCCGAACACGGTGGCTTATCACAAACATCCACCCCAGATGCCACCTCCAGCAGGGATGAAGGCATCTGATCCAGAAAAAGAATGATAAGAAAAACTGGAGAATGAAAAATCTAATTAGCATCAGAGGCGAGAAGATTCGGCTCCAATGAGAGACTGAATATCGGGGGTTACTCAACTCCGGTCCAATGAACTTTGAAACAATGTATATCTCTATGGGGTTTTGACTGTATAAAATTCGGGGGAAAATTCTCTGAAGGCATGTGTTCTTGGAATACTTTCCTAGGCACATCCTGGCCAGCAAATAAAGTAATGCCTGATTCTCTATCACTTCAAATACGGTGTTAGAGGGTTTTTCTTTTTCCCGCGGATTCGGTGACAGTAGTAATTAAGAATAAGAAATAGAATAAGAAAAAGAATAACAAAAATGTGAACGACTAAGGTGAAGGAAAAGAAATATAGCAGTAGTAAATAATTATAATAATTATCAGAAGAGGAATGAGGAGATTAAAAAGAAGAGGAAGATGAAAAAGTAGTCATAGGAAATGATAATATCAAATTAAATTCTCATCCACATATCTTCTGGAATCACAGAATGAAGGGAAGGGCCTTAATGGTCATCTAGTTTCATCTGATTGTTTTCGGCTCTCTCTCTGTCTCTCTTTGTCTCTGAGACCTCCTTCTTATTTCTTTCTATATCTCTATCTCTCCTTTCCTGTTAAATAAAATCCATGTTAAACCCAATTGGCATGCTGTTGTCACATGGTCTCTTTTGCAGCTTCATTGGGGCAGAGGCATCTCTCCCTCATGAGATCATAACACATGGGCAGAGGTCCCTTCTAGCTGCAAAGATTCCATGACTCTGTCAGTTCCTGACATCTCTTTTCTTCTTCCCTCTGCTTTGAGCTGGGAATGTGCTTTAACACATCCAGCAAACAAACATTCGCTGTCTCCTCAGGTAGCCCTCACAGCATGGGACCTGTGGGCCTTGGTCAACAGCAAATGAAATGCAAGCCAACCACATGTCCTTCCATCAAAGAATGCTAAGGTCAGCCTAGGCTGTATTCAGAGGAGTGTTGCCAGCAGGCAGAGGGAAGGAATCCTTGTCCCCTGTCCCCTCCTCAGTGATGGTAAGGCCACACCTGAAGTGCTGTGTCTCTGCTGGAGAGACACCACTGAAATTCCATGAAGATGATTGACAGGCTGGAGCATCTCTCCGATGAAGAAAGGCTGAGGGAACTGGGGGAGAGTGGCTAGAGAAGTCTCTAGGAAAATTTGATCAGGGTATAGAAATGTCTGAAGGTATGGTGCCAAGAAGACAGAGCCAGGTTGCTGCATCAGCACAGACCAGTCAGGCTCTAAATTTTCACCTCCATGTCTTGATTCATTTGATACTAACTGGGGAAAAGTAGGTAGCAGTAGAACTAGAACAAGCAACAACAGAGACCAACTTCTTAATCTAAAAACTGAAACAAAAAAAGTAGCTTTTTGAAAATAAGCAGCCCTTGATGTATTGGCACAACAGATGTAAGTTTCAGGAGGGTAAGCCCCTGGAAATACAAGCCTAGAATGAATATTTTGTCCCTGTATTATGACTGTATATTTGTTCATTTGCCACCACATGCAAACCTGTCCCAGTCACTAGGGAAATGCAGTATCTAAATATCTATGCCTCTCAGTGCTGTGGCAGTATTGGATCATGTTAAAACATCTCCTATAAAGACTAAGAGCATTGGTCAAGTAAAGTCAAGGTGTAAGACTGTCTCAAGGTATAGAAAGCCATCCATAAATTCTTGGGAGAATCTCTTGATCAAGTGCCCGTAGAGATCAAAGGTGCTGACTCAGTATTTGTTACTTAGAAAGTCATATACTTCTAGACTTCTATCCACTGTGCTCCACACACACATCAGTGAAACCACATTTGCTACTGAAAAAATTACTTTTTTTACTTAGTCAAGCCTAATTTTTTGTGTAACCACTGTTTCTTAGCATCTTTGTCTACTTTGCATGTCGTATTTCCTATTAACTTTTTTCATGCACAAGAAAGCATTCTGTCCTGAAAAATAAAACAAAAGTGTATGTTCCTAACACTTCTTTTGCCTTCAGATTCTCCAACAAATTTTTTCTAATTGTGTAATAAACAAAGAGAGGAGACACTGACTCTAAAACTTCTCCAGCCAGTTTTCAGAAAATCAGTGGGTGATAATAATGAGATTTGACATTCTCTAACAGTGTGTTAACATATCTCTCTAATTTGATTCAAGAACATGGTTTAATATAAGGACCAAAAAAAAAAATCTTTTAGGCTCCTGTACTGCATATGTGTGTTTCTGTACCACTGTTACCTCTCTAATGTAAGAAAATAAAGTTTTCCCTTGTCTTCAATTTTTTTATCTGTAGAACGTGAATTTTATTCATCTAATCCCTTTTGTAGTAGAAGCATATTGTAACAACGCTTAACGGTAAATGACACAATGAAAGTTTAGAAGTAGCAACTTCTGTTTCATTGGACAACTTAATTCTGACTCTACAAAGTCTGAGAGGTCAGGATTTCCAAGATCACATGCATGCTAACAATATTTACAAATGTTCAACAATTTAAGCGATAAGCCATTAAAAATTACTGAGGTTTCCTTGTCACAAACTGCTTACTACCATTATTTCCCCACATTATTTCTCCCATTTATTGCAGTGACTTCCAGAAAATCCTTTTTCCATATATGCAGTTATATGTAAAGCACAAATTATTGTTATTGCCATCACATGCTAGAAAAGAATCCCTTTAAATGTGTAGTTAGGGTGACCTTTTGTGCTGGTAGGGTAGTCATTTAAACTTGTGATCAAACATTAAATTATAACTTCAAATTTCTATTCCCTAGGAAAAATAATAGAAAATAAGATCCGCGCTTGCTTGCATTTTCAGGAACTAATGGTATTAAAGTACACCATTCTAAAGATATAGAAGAGATTAGTTTTACTAGAAATAATTACTATAAATACAATTAATAACAGTGGAAACTAGTCAGCAACACTTAAAGCCTAAGGTAACATAGAATCATAGAATCACTGAAGGATTTGGGTTGGAAGGCACAGTGTGGCCTTGTTCTATAAATCATTTTAATGCACACACTGAAGACATTGTGTGATCTGAAGATGTGCCTGAGTTTGAGTGGGCAGATGTGCTTTTTAAAATTTATTCCTAACTGGGGATATTTGTGTGTATACTCATGTATATTTGTGTGTTTATATCTTTCTATAGGTGGAACACAAGGACTTTCAGGGAGTTGTCAGAGTACAAACTGAGAGCCAATCAAGTCATTGATAATGAAAAGCTATTTCTGGTTTTTGGCTTAATATATCGCCTAGAGGGCTGCTCCATTTCCTCAGCTCTACCAGAACCTGGAAACCACTGGCAAGAGGGTTTACCTGTACTAAGATATTGCTTTTCCAAGAGTTGTGCTCCTGAGTTTAATGTCATAATCTGTGATTACTCAGTTATTTTGGGGAGGACCCCAAAACTCAAGGGCACCACAAAGGGCGGGAGTAATCTTTTTTGTCTGTTTAATCTTTACCAAGTCAAACTTTCCAAGTGAGGGGAATGCACATAAGTCCCATTACCCTTGGTGTCCTCTTTGTCTCCATTTGCCTCTGCACATATTGACCCAGTGCAATGACAGATTAATGGTGACATTAATTGAGGTATTAAATTTAATCTTCTTTACTTGATGTAGCAAAAGTTCCTTTTCCAAATCGCCTTTCTTTAATTTTTGCTTCATGATTGTCATTTTTCATTCGTTGATTTTACTCATGCTAGACTTAGGCCAGTGACCTAAAACTGCCAATTGAGGAGTGAAATGCTAATCACATATTTTCAATTGAAAGCATCAGTGTAAAATTTTCCCATGCAATATTTACATTAATTATTTTCTGTCTCAAAGATTCTCCTGGTTCCTCCTAAAACAGTTCAAACATAACAAACAAAATGGCTCATTTTGGTTGTATGTATTCATTTCAGTCCTTCCAATTGACAAAGTTAATTTATAATTGTTTAATGCAGGATGTCTTAGAAAACTTCTGAACTTAGGAGGTCACTTCTCCACCCAATAGGCTTATTAGCAATTTCAGAGCTTTCTCTCAAGATGTTTTGTAGTCTTTTCTTAAAATATGTTATTGGGGTGTGATGTTTAATCTTTAGGTAGGAAGATTATGAACAGTTTTACTACAGCTTACACAACCATAGTGTTGCTAAATGATGAATTTAACATGAAAAAGATGTCACCAGAAAAGAGTTGTTCATAGTATTTAGTTTTAGATTACATATTAGGAAGAGATTCTTCACTGTGAGGGTGGTGAGGCATTGGAGAGTTTGCCCAGAGAGGCTGCAGTTGGCCCATCCCTGGAAGCAAACCAAATAAAGCACTGGATGAAGATTCTTTGACAAAACACATTTAAATTAAAAAAAAAACCAAACCTTTTTTGTTTGTTTGGGGTTTTTTTGAGAAATTTATATCAGTTTCAGTAAAAATGTTCCTAGAATATTTTCTCAGCCCTAGGACAATTACCTTTGTGATGGCATGATTCTAATTCCGTTGGATATCTTGTATCCTCATTTCCTTTTGATGGAAATGTCCACTGAAACCATTCAATTCATATGCCAAAACCCCAGAATCTCAAGCTTATGGTACACACCCTATCATTATCATATCAGCTCTGTAACAGTGACCGTGCCCTTTGCTTTCAAATGTGTTCAAATCCCAACACCATCTTGCAAATCTTTGGTACTTCATTATAGCATGAAGCTTTATCTGCAGGAACTCAGTATATCTGAGTCAGTAGAGCTAGGTATTAGAATATTTTCATTTAACGTATCACAAGCTGCATGCGGCTGCCTTCTGTCTGTGATACTGGCTTTCAGTCATCTCATCTCATTTAATGTAAAAGCATGGTGCTAAAGGATTCTTTATGAAAGCATGCAATTTATTTTAAATGAGCCACTTTTTAATAGATCTACATTTATTTTATCAAATGCTGGTGGAACGGCAGCAGATTATATGCGCCTCGCTACTGAAATAAAATCAAATGAAGAATTAAATAACAGAAAGATGCTTCAAGGAGGATATTAAAACAGATCTTGGGAGCATCAATCATTCAGTGCTGTAAACATGAAAGGGCTTATTCTTTGATTGTATAAAACCAGAAATTATTATGGTGCACTCACTCTGTTTATTTCTTTATTTAGCCTCATGGTACTGGGGTAAAATCCCTTTATCCATAGTAAATTAATATATGGGAGGCCAGATGAATTTTTTGAATATGAAAACTTGTATGTTGATGGTGTTAATGGTTACAGCATTCTTCCTTTAGCTGAACACAGTACTGTACTAAATTTGGTCACTTTACAGCACCAATGTTACCTTCTGTTTTTCAGACTTGACTAAATGTAGAAGTCACCAAGAGATAACAATATTCTATTTAATTAAATATTCTATTTTGGGCAGCTTGACTTTGTGAGGTTTCAAACAGGTCACTTGGCAAGCACTCCCCTTTTCAGCCACAGGGTGGTCAGCTTACATGTTCCAGGCAATTTCCAGGCAATTTTTCTGTACATGAGGTCCAATCATGAACTGGATAAATTGTCTGTAAACAATAAAAGAAAATTAATGAAGAATATGTACAAAGTTCAAGATGTGTAAATATAATAAGAGATAGAATGAATAAGGTGAATCACAGGCTGAGTAGTAATCAACAGGGTCATGTTTCTTCAAAAAAAAAGCCAAATCTTACTGTCTATAGAGTGTATAAAGCTCAGAGTATTTCCATTTTAATAAGGCTGCAGCTGATGTATTGTGTTTGGGTTACTTGTGACCTTTTAAAGAATTCTGAGCAGACAGCAAAAGTGGATGAGAGGTCCTGGAAAAAAGTTTAAAGAAAGATAGAAAGACCTGGAGTTGTTTAATTTAGAGGACAATGCACAAAGAGGAGTTGCAATAACAGTCTTCAATTGTATAAAGCCATGATTGCTGTGAGTTCAAAGGCAATACACTTTTCCAAAGGATAGAACAGGAACTAACAAACTTAATTTGCAGCAGAGATGTAGATTAGAAGACATAGAAAAAAATGTGCTGACTATAAGGATGAGAATAAACAGCCTGACAAGGTGAGAGTCTACATCACTGGAGATTTTACTGAAAAGATTAAACAATCATCTGCCAGAATTATCTGACATTTAGCTGGCTAAAAGTCATCTGAAAATCCTTCTGTATTTACTCAATTTCTGATTTAGAAATGTGGGGTTTAGGGAGACAGTCCAGAAAAATACACACCACAAAAAGAGAAATTCTCACACCTCAAATTTTGTTCTTTGTGATAACTGAAAAAAAATAAGGGCATCACAGATTTTTATATGAAGAGAAAAACAATAAGAGCTGCTTTATTGAATCAGCAGTGATTGACTTTCTCAGTCCAGCTGGTCTTAAGAAAAAGAATATGCAAAATATGAATCCCAATGTTATGAGAGGAAAAAAAGCACCCCCAAAACCACCAATAAATCAAAACAACAAACTCAAAACAAACAAAATAGCCCCCACCAAAATCTCAAAAAGAACTCAAGACTCCCTCCCTCCCTCCCCCAAAAATACTAAAAAAAAACCCAAAAAAAAACCCAAAAAAAACCAATCACCAGATCTTTAGGATTAATCTTTAAGATTAATTTTACTTTGGGAGAAGAATGGTAATAAGTGAGAATATATCCAGCTACTGGCTTCTCTTTAACATTTTTCTATTTGCTAAAGATCCCTTAATCCAAAGCTCTCACTGCAGTCTCACAAGATCTTTATAATCCTGTCTCTGTTAGAGAGCGACCCTCACTTTCAGGTGAATCTTATTAAGAGTTGTAGGGAATCTCCTAGGTGCAAGGTACAAGCTGCTAAGCAGGTCAATTGTCCTCTTAGGAAATGTAAAAGTATGGTTATGAAGATTTAAAAAAAAAAAAGAAATAACTTTGTTTCTAGAAGAGCTGTTTGGTGTGATGAAACGTCACCATAGGGGTGATGAAATGTCATCATAGGACTGACCTCTGTCACAAAGGGGTTTTCTAGTGGAGGGACTAACAAACACTCTTCAGTCTGTTGGGGTAGGCAAAACATTAGCAAAATATTTATTTATTTATTTATTTATTTTTAACTTTAGTCTTGTCACACAGTACAGAACAAGGTTGAGCAGACAGAACAGTGTTTATTCTCTCAGTACGCTCTCTTTGGTTTCCAAAGGACACCTGTGCCAACTCATTGCCCATCTCATGAGGCACTGGTGGTTCTAGAGCTTGGCTGTCCTGGGGATGTCTGACATGAGCAGAAACTTCTGATCTGGGACTGGCAGTAGCTCCCTGGGAAGAGGGTGTGGACTGGAAACACACCAGCCATTTCTCAGTCCTAAGTTCCTTCACTGTCATGCAGCAGAGAAAGGGTGCTTGCCCGTGAATTTAAGAGTGAATTTCTGAAGTCCTTTAGAGCAGGTCCATTCCCCCTTTTGCCAGACGATGTGGTGCTGAAACGGTATTATCTGACAGTCAATAGCTGATGCTTCTGTTCTAGGCCTTCACAGCCTTCTATCAGCCCAGGCCTGCCCCAAGGAAGCACTGCATTTCTACTGATGGGAATGATTTAGCACCTTTCCCAGCAGGTCACTGGGTCAGGTAGAGTGGGGAATCATCCCACAGCATCTCTAGAAGGCTTGGAGGATGTGGAAAGCATCTACTCAAGGTCTCCTGCAAAACTCTATGGGATGGAGGCAGCTGCCAGGCCTTGGGGAAAGCAGCCCAGGGCTGGGGAAGGGTCCTGCTTGTGACGCCCTCAGATAACTGATGGGGTTGGCACTTCAAATCTGTCCAAAGGGGCTGAAAGGCTTGCTTGTGTCTGGCTTCAGGAAAGGTTCTTTCCTTGTCTAGACTGTCTTATTTCTCTTTAGTGTTATTCAAAATAAAAAGCCATTTAAAAGAGAAACTGCCAATGCTGGAACAGTTTATTTACTTACCCAGGAGAATGAAGAACCTATAATACGTAATTCAATGTATGCTAAGGGTCCCTTTTGGTAATAGAAAAAGTGAGTTGCTTATAATAATGGTTGCTTTTTCCCTATTGGTATGAGTGAACGAAATGAGAAGTCTAATGATATTGTCTTGTTACTCAGTTGCCTATAGATGGTGAGGCTAGGATCCATAATTGCATTAAGGGCCATAGCTTATGCTGATCATTAACAAGGAAGATTTCACGCTAGAGATTCATTGTACTAAAGACCAGTTAAATTACAATGTGCGTCTGCACATTACAGATATTATGATTCATTTCTGGCTTTAAAATACTATAGTTAGGAGAAATTATCTTGCATATTTCAGAGTAAAACCAAAGCCTGGAAGAGATTACTTAGTGTTTGTAGCATTTGACTTTTTTCACTGTAAAAATGTCACTCCCAGCTCCAATTACTCTGTCAGTTTTCCAGTGACCAACAGTAAAAATGTTACAGGGGTAGACTTATTAACACTTCTTTTTCACAGCAGGACAGGATTCCTCCTTGGTTATTCAAGCAAAATAGTAAGAACCAATGTCAAAAGTGACATAAGGTGCCTGCAAAAGAACAAAAAATTTAGAACAGGAAAGCACAATAATCTACTCTGGTCTGCTATGCTGAACTGCTTTATTTAGCATTTCTTCTCCAGCAAGCTTACAGAAGAAACACAGAGGAATGAAGGGTAACAGCTCTGAAGGAACTACATATTCACCTCTCTCTTTTGGACATGGAATAGATTGAACAGTAGATAGGATGCAATTAGGAACCCATCTGGCAGTTATGCACTCATATGAGAGGACTGCAGATCGAGGGTCAACCAAATAATTGGTTTTTCTTAAACATGCACCAAATTAAATTGCAAGATAAAGCAACTCTGATTCTCTCCCTAATGTGCTATTTAAAAAGTCAAGGAATAGGGTTTCCGAGACATCCTCCTTCTGGGAAACAACTGCATTCCTCTTTTCCTGAGCATTACACAATGAATTTACTAATTAGTCAGGACAGATAATTGCTCTTGCTCATTTTGAGAGAGCCTGTTACTGCTTGTGTTTGCATGTGAGTATGGTGGTGATGTTTTGTTGGTTTTTTTTTTTGTTGTTGTTGTTTTTTAACGTTTTACTCTCCCAGCTGTGGCCCTTTATTAGTTTTTGCCCAGATGGTTGTTACCCTGGACACAAGCACTATAGCAAAGGAACTGAAAACAGTCCATGGGGAATAAAGATGGTGTGGGATCCTAGATTTTTTATAAATAAGTCTAAAAGAAGTACTAAAAACCCTCTTCAATAGATGCTTCTGTGAAGCCAAAGAATAGGCATTTCCAGAGGGAAAGCCAGGAGAGAGTCCCAGCTTTGCCCCATGAAATTTAGTCTGAAGACCAAAAGCAGACAAAGGCAGGGATGGAGCACTGGGCATTGTGTTTCAAGATGTAGATATGGAATAAGAAAGTCTTGCAACGATATAGACCTGAATTTCCTTAGCCCAGAAGTGGGTCAGCTTCAGACTGCCTTAAGGGAAATGTATAGCCTTATCTCTTGGAGTGTTTTAACACTCTATAACAGTGTGGAGCAGGTTCAGACAAGCTTGTAAAGCAGAATTAACATTTGCTTCTTGACCTCTATATTGATTTGTGCTTATCAAATGAACAATCCTATTCAGCTAATCATGTGGATATAGCTTGTTTTGCTGTGCTTTTGTTTCATTAATCAATAGATATGTAAATTAGAAAAAAAAAAAAGATTATCTTCCCTTTATTACAAGAGGAAGAAATGTGTCTAGAAGTTTCAGCAAAAAGCAAAACTTTGGAGCCTGCTGAGTCAAAATCTTGGTACTGAATTTTTCTACATGTAGGTATGTGGATAAAAGCCTGGTTAGTTGTGATGGTATATTTTATGGGAGCCACCACACTGAGAGTAGAATTGGAAGTTCATATGCACATTTCACACACTCTGTTATTTTAGTTTTAAGGTTAAATGCAGGTGTTTTGCTAGAATTTTCTATGTCCTTCTGAGTCACTTCCTGTTTCAGAGTCAGTCTTTAATAATTAGCCAAAATTCTAGGACATACCTTCAATTGCCCTGGAGGGACAGATTTTCTTTTTCTTTTCTTTTTTTCTTTTTTTTTTTTTTAATGGACTTCTGACAGTAAATATTATCATTTTGACTGTGTTTTGGGGCATCCTGCAGCTCTCTCAGTTGGTTACACTTTAGAATAAAACTCTGCCAGTAAGAATCGATCTTGAATTATACAAACACACAACTATACCATGAGCACATTTGCACATATTTTTTTTCTAACTAGAGCAGACAGCACTGAGCATAGTTAAGTTTTAAGGACCATTTTATAGTTTCATTTTGCACTGGTGCTGGCCATCCCTGGGTCTTTCTGTAGGCTGATGAGCTCTTACTGAACTCATGGCCACTGAATATTTTTAATATCATCCCTTCATCTTGAGTCAAGTCAGCTGCATGCTGCATTTCCTCAAAAATCTAGGTGTGGATAATATTGATTTATTATTTTTTAAACAGGTTTTTATTTTCCACTTCCCCATGGTGAACTAATGCCTAAAGAAGAAATAGATGAACTGCATAAAGACTCAGATTACTTTGCTCTTTTCTCTGCAGTAATTATTTATGAGCACACAGCCGCTATATTCTGCAAAGTTCATAGCAAAAGACATGAAAGTTGAAGGTAGGCAAATGTGAGAATGTAAAATGCTATGAGAGACTTCCAATGCAAATAAATTGTTCTAAGTTTGCCCTTCAATCTGTTTGTATTCACATTGCATGCATTTTTAAACTCATTTAATTTTTCACTGAAATTTTATTAAAATTTTCATTTGAATATATTTTCATTTAAATCTATGCAGAAATCCAGCAGATCATTCCGGCTCACTGTCAGTTATTCTTTGTGTAAGAAATTAATTTTATCAACATTTGCAATTTAATTCATCAGTCTTAATTTAAATTACTAAAATTTTAGATCCTTTGAAGAAATTCAGTATGTGGATTACTTATTTCTCTGAACTAACTGAATAATTCTGACATGTCACTCTTTTTGGAGACAGAGGGTTAACTGCAATCCTTTGCAAAGACTATTTGGATAAAAGTAGGATCCAATAACCTACATTATTAACGATTGCTTCTTGCTATTCATATAAGTTATGAATAGACTCATTAAGAAATCCAATAAAACAGACATAGAATCACTGTAACTAAATATACTCCATGGAACTCAAGTTATTGCAATTTTTTATTGCACCAGTTTATAATTCTGTTACAACAATAACTCGATGACTTGATGAAAGTATTATATACACAGATATAAATGCACCTAAGGGTTCCTGTTGGTGGATTACTCAGCTCTTGCTGTGAAGTCTCTACAAATGCATCACCTGAAAGATTTCTGGGGCTTTAACCTCTCAGTTCTGCCTTAAATGCAAAGGGCATCAGGGAAACAGCACAAGACAGACACCCAAAGGCGTAAGGACACAGGCACTGCATCTTTTTTGAGACACCCATTGTGTGTGATGCTGATCCTGTTACACAGCACTCTGAATGTGTGAGTTCATACAGAACAGTGCCAAGAACACTGCACTGCAACTCTTTAACTTTACCTAAGCAGCCCAAGGAATTTCCAAATTGTACTTTTGACTGGAATTCTCTAGATGCTGCTGAAGCTGTACTGTTCCACTAAATTTACCCTTCAAGCATTTTCTTAATGTACACATGCGTGACTACTGCCAAGTAGTTTCTAGTTATCTGAAACTTTCGTGCAGTTGCACTCTATGACAATCCATTCTTGACCAGAGTGCTTGTAATAATAAATATATTTTTATTGAAAGCCTATTCTCAGACATTACTGAATTAAATAAATGGAATTACTGGCTTTGTGATTTTGTGTGTGTGCCTTCACAGGACAAGAACTATTTTAATGATCTTCAAATCAAGTATTGCAATCACAAATAATCTGAACTAAAGTACAATGTATGCCTGTGCTAAACAACTGTTATCCTGACCTGTAGTAATGTTTTTTTGGGAAGAAGGATGAAAGTGGGGGAAAAGGAGGAAAAACTTCAGGATTTATCAAGACTATACAATCAGATCATAGCTATCTGATTGCTTTGCTGATGTTTGCAGTGATAGGTATGAAAAACACACTAGTGCAAGTTCCTAATAAAAATGTGTTCTGCTTTTGCAAAGCTTTATCCACCCACCCCTCAAAGAACCCCCACTTTTATGTAAAAATGCTTTCGCAGTCCTAAAATATATATCCTTCATGCTTCAGTAGAAAACTCTCCCGAAGAGGGATTGCTGGATGTTCTTTCAGGGACACATAGTAGGACCAGCTCTACTGAAGAACTAAACTCTATCCAGAGTAACCACGTAGCAGAGTTACAAAAGGAATTGGAGTAATCAAGTACAATGTTAACAGTGGAATTGAAAGTACCAAGAATATTTGTATCTGTACTGTCCATTGTGTGGTGTTGTTTGCTGTATTTAATAATTAGGGTAATTTTGCTCTTCTAGAAAATCCAATGCAAAATTTCTGCAAGTAGGCTGATAATTAACACAATCAAACTAGAAGAACTGAATGAGCTGTGAGATTAATTCTTACCTGTCAGTCTTTTCAGCTATGGGCACAACCCAAATTTCATACCAAATCTGGCTGTGGCACCACAGTCTGCAGCTGTCTCCAAATGCTTCATAAAATGAAATCAAAAGATAGATTCCCATCTTCCCAATCTCACTTCCAGCTTTTCCCATCTAACACACAACAATAATCTTAGCAATGAGATTTTTTTTCTAATATGAGATGAATGCATTAATGCAGCCTTTCCTTTGAACAGAATTAAAATTTCTTGAAACAGCTTTACCAGAATTATCCCATCTTCACATTAAAAGAGA
Source organism: Grantiella picta (assembly GCA_013397955.1). Taxonomy (NCBI): domain Eukaryota; kingdom Metazoa; phylum Chordata; class Aves; order Passeriformes; family Meliphagidae; genus Grantiella; species Grantiella picta. Next base: position 656,999 of record VZRM01005248.1, read on the forward strand.
GACTGCTTCATTGACGTCATCGACAATGCCAACTAATAGAGTAATGAAACAAGGGGTTGATACATTCCTGACCTTTCCACAGTATATTTTAGAGCTAAAGAAGCCTTTTCTTTCTCCACCTCCTCCAATATTCTTCATTCATTCACTCTTTAAATGCAATATATCTGACTTTCCAATTCCATGAAAAACAAAGAAACAGATTTAATGCTTGGGCAAACTACCAAAAGCTGTGATACTAATCTTGTTTTTCAAAGACAGAAAGGTAACCTGTGAAACCACAGCAGATTTAAAAGAGCAAAACAAAGGAAAAATGCCTGATGCATTTATGGGTGAGGTTTCTCTTTTTCTCCCCTCACATAATTTGTGAGGAACTCTTGGCAGCATATTTGGGTGCAATCCCATGACTGCTCCTGTCAACACAAGCTTCTGGTCTCTGGGTCATGTTCTTTTGTTTAATTTCTAGTTGGAAAACATGTAAGAGTTAAATTACGACCTCATAAAACAGTAGCATCTTGTTTATTCAACAGAAGAATGCTTTATCATTCTATCTAAATGGAAAAACTGTAGCACATATAAACTCATCCGAAGTTTTTGATTTTTCTGGGTTTTTTTGGACTGGAGTGCTGGGGTGTTTTTGTGGGTTTTTTTTATGTTAGTGATCTTTAATTACATGAAAATTGAAAAAAAGTTACAAGAATAACATAGACAAGGAAGGGCTTGCATAATATTTTTTAACTCTAAAATAGAACATTATTTGAAAGATAAGTAGCCTTCCACATAGTACACATATTTATTTGAACAAGATTAAATCAATTCTTAAAGTAATGGACACAGTTTACTTTATGGCCAGTTAATGTTTGTTCCTTTCCCAACAGAGGGAAAATAAATTTTTACGCAATTTACTTCTGTTGTCAGTGCTAGAACAAAAAGGAAAATAAACTTGGATCTCAACAGACAACCTAATTATGTTACCAGTGTCTCTTTACAAACACAATTTTCACCTGTTTTGAAGTGCATCCAACTTAAATTCCTAATTCAATCCTGCAAAGGCAATGTCAATACAGAAATTCCACATATGGCAGGGGAAAATGTAGTAAAGAGAGTTAGTATCAGCCTTTGATTTCTAAGTACTTATGCTCACTATTTAAGCCCCATCACGGGAAAATAAGCTGGAGCACCTCATTCCATCTCTTGTTTCTGGATATTGCAGAATCATTTTATAGTTCATCAGTTTGGCAAAAGCAGTAGTCTCTGCTTAAAAGAGGGCCAGAGAATGAAATAAAATAAGTCTCCTTGCTTCAGACAGGAATGTGTTGTAAGGCCATATAAAGAAATGTTCACTGGAGTGAACTGGTGTGGGATCTTGGCAGCCAGGAGGTACCCGGAGCAGCTCAGCCCAGATGGACCTTTCTGAAGGTCAGCTTTATTCTCCTCCCCCTTCCTTCCTTCCCCTCCAAAGCTGTATTTGGTTTTTCTTAGAGCACTTATAATTCTTACTGTTCGGGCTCAGACTGCAACATCAAGAAGAGATATTGATTTGTGGTCCTTTGAGAATAAAGAGGGGAGATGTGAAAGTTTGGTTCTGCTCACCTTATTTAGCAGTCTGCAAAATGAGACTGAGAAGGGAATTCTCTTTTGCTGCTGAGTTGAGAGGAGGCCTGTTTAAGCCTAAAGCTGTTTGGAATTAGTTTGCACACTAAAAGCATACTGATGGGCTGTGAGCACATATGCCACAATATACTTCACAGGAGGTTTGTTATTTCACAGGTGCATTTTGCATATGAAGTTTGCATAAGGAAAGAAGAGACCAAGAAAAAGACAAGTAATTAACTCTATTCCCTGCTCCTTCGAAAGGCCTATTCTGAGGTAACTCAGGAAATTCATTATAAGCCTGCCTCTTCTATCCTCGTTAGAGTAGCGCTTTACCTTTTGGGTAAACCAACTGAGCTTGTCATTTGTGGCAGTAAAGCCATCTGCAGCCTTTTCTGTGCCCTCTGGTCTTTCCCCCATCTTCACTAGCTCAGATAGAGTCTAATTTTGTTTCTATAACTACAGGCTCAACTATGATACCAAGTTTTTTCCTCTGATCTTGGGACACTGAAATGAATAAATTTCATTTACAATCCCTGGCAAAGTATTCTTCTTGGGGAAGCAGATTATTTTAAAGTGTGTTGGGGTGTGCCACAGTTTACCAGTGCTATTGCTTCAGTTTGTCTGCAAGCTCTGGAAGGCAATAGTGCTTTGTCTCATTGTGCTGTCAAGCATTCCTTGATATCCTTGAAAAGCAGAGGACTCCAGACTGATTAAAACATAGACCACAGCACAATTATTTAATTGTTTGTTTGTTTATTTATTTATTTTAAAAGCAGATTTACAGCATGCAAACTTTCATGGTATCTTGTGACACCTTCAGGTTGTCTAATTCTTTTGGCACAGTACCAGCTGTTGGCTAGGTCTCTGTAAAGACCTGCAGCCAGCTAGTACTAAACACTGGAAATGCTGACTCCCAGAAAGACATGGGAGGAATTTTGACCCTTGGAATATGGCTGGCAGTGATGATGCCATAATCGAGATTTTTCAGGCGTGTACTATTTTTCAGGCTCTCCTTTTATTATTTCATGCAGGTCTAGAATTTCTAAGTACATCTCCTTTTTCTTTTCACTTTAACCTCTTGAAAAGTAAACCTCTCTTTCTGTCAGACCTCAGCCTTCTATTATGAAAGAAATCCTCTTAAATACATGTCTGAGTTCAAGATTTGTTTTGTGTGAATTTTATACCTTAAATGCTGAGTTCAGAGATGTAACCTGCAAACCCCTTTTCATGTTTCCTCAGGCATAGAAATGGTCCCCAGCTATGTATGAAACAGCAAAATCTTTTTTCAAGTAGAAAAGAAACTACAGGGAAAAGAAGTGGTGGTTGTTGATTCCTTTTCTGAATGAACATACTGTGGTATTTCTTTTATCTTTTCTGTGATATGTATGCCAAAGATTTTTCACATTAAAAATTCTTGAATAATCACCTTTATCTCTTTTTCTTTCTTTTAGTCTTGATATTAGGAAAAATTCCTTCACAGGAAGGGTTACCAGGCATTGGAACAAGCTTCCCTGTGAAGTGGTGGAGTCACCATCCCTGAAGGTATTAAGAAAATATGTAGATGTGGCACTTAGAGACATGGTTTAGTGGTGGATTTGGCAGTGTTAGGCTAATGGTTGGACTTGGTGACCTTAGAGGTATTTTCCAATCTTAGTGATTTTATAGTTGTATTTAAAGAGCTGGCCTTGCAGCCCTTCTTTTTAATGTAATGGGGCCACAGGTTAAAATTCAGATTACATTGATTTAATGTTAGGCATATGGAAAGTTTTGGATGGTGAACTTTGAATTTAATTTGTATTATTGGGCTGGTAATGTTTTTAGGTTTTGTTGCTGCAATGAGCTCATTTAAAGTAAATAAAAATAATTCTTTTTTTCCATAACCCAGAATAAGGCTATGAAAATAATTTAAACCAAGATGTGCAAAATCTGGCCCCAGGCTTCCTATTTATTTTATGTATCTATTTTATTTTCAGTGAAATACTTGATAGGTTATTAACAACATTCTCTGGAAAGCTGAGTTGGAGATTGTCTTGTATTCTTTGATTTCAGCTACTTCTTTCAGTTGCCAAAGCATACAAATGAGAGTAATTTCAAAGGAATTTTTCATCTAGATATCACTTAAAAAGAAAAGCTGAAGTGCAGCTGGAAAATACAGGAGAAATTCCACCCTATGTCAGGATTATGAGCATGGGAAAACTCACCTATTATGGATGTTGCAGTTCTGTGGTTTGGGTGATGTGCTTTGTTGGTGTGGTGGTCATGTGCTTTTTTTTGCAGGGGGGAAGGGGGATTGTTTTATGAGGCATTTTAAGTTTTAACTGAACTCTCTGGAGAACAGAAAGAAATAGAATTTCCCGTCTCCTTTTTGTTTTCTTTTTTTTCTCAAGATACTTACTTATGTCACAGTGAAAAAACCCAGAAAGTCTTTCTATTTCCAAAGTAGGTTCAGTACAGATGAGGATCTTTCAGCACAGTCCTATAATATTTTTTTTACTAATATTCAGGAATATTGGATAAATTAGTTCTTCTTTGAGTTCATCTGTTTGTAACGTCTCCCCTGATACGTCCAGTTCATCTCCTAAAGGAAAACAGAGATGGATATTTACACTGCTTGTCTCCAGTCATCCTCTTTCCTTCCTTTTCTTCCCTAGTTTGCAACCATTGACAAATTTGCCATCGTTTGACCTGACAGCACAGGCTCCAGAGATGCTACATTTTTATAGGTATTATGAGGGTGTAGTTAAAAAGGAGAGAGGGCACAAGATAGACATCATTGCCATCTTTTTTTAAGAAAGTGACTGCAGTGGGAGTTCAGCTCAGTAAGACAGGAAAGTAGCCAGGCTCAGAGGATTCTTATTTTTATTCAGTGAATCATGTAGGTCAGTGCTCTCTATTGATGGCCAATTAGAAGTAGAATTATGAGATGGAGATGAAGAGTATGCACCTGCAACTTGCTCAACTCTTCTTATTTTTTCCTAACTCTCTGCCTTATCTTTGGTACTGCTGAGTTTTGGAAACCTATCATACCAAACTCTAATAAGAGGAGCTGGAACTGTGCTGTTACTGAAATTGGCATATTATAGAATTTTTTTTTTACGGGTTGACACGTTTCTGGGCGGCACCTTTTGTAGTTAGTTAAAATAACAGGAGTTGATCAGCTGAACATGAACCAGTTGGAAAGTGAGTTCTTGTTTTCAGTAGACTGCAGCCTGGTTTTACTCCATCGAAGATCTTGATGAGATTGATAAATTTTAAATATACAAGCAGTGCTGTTAAATTTTCCCTAGATTTTTTAATTTTTGGAAATCTTTTAGGGTGACCTACAAGCTCTGAAGCAAGAATCTGAGGTAGAAGTGGTAGCTGCTGGTTTCCATTCTGAGGTGTTGATTCACAGTCATGTATGATCTGCCTTATCCAACACTATTAGAAGATAATTTTCATGATAAAAGATATGAACTGATTTCTTAGGCTGTACAAGGTTATAAACACATTAATTACAATAATGTGTTGCTTGTGGATTTTTCACTTGTGTTTATTGGTACTTTTTTCTCAGTGAATGAATTGTTGTGATGTACTGTACAATTACTATATGATTGCTTACTGTCATTCAGTGTATATCCAAATGTTAAGACACAAAATGGTGAATACTGACAAGATAGTTTCAGAAATTCTGTAATCTAGAGAAAAAAAAACCCATGGTTTATTTTTTAAATTTCTCTGAAGGTCCCTTTTTTTAGGTCTCTCCTTAACTGGTTTGCTTATTCCTTCTAATTGTACAACAGATTTTGGGACCACTTTAAAGCAGCTGGTCTGACTATCACAGCTTTAGGTATCAGTGAAACAAGTGCTTTAATCCATTGGACATTTAAAATAATAGTTCCCTGCTACTGCTTGAATCATGTGAGAAAGTCAGCCACTCCAGAATTCAGGTAACACTTGCAAGTTCTTCAGCCCAGATTGTTCTTTGTGTAAAATAGATCATGTTTAATTCCCCATGAAATAAAATTTTACTATTATGGTTGGCTGTGATGAGATTACAAGGAGAAATAGGGGGTGAAAGGAATGAAATTCAATTTATTTTCCAAGGTATTGCAATATATCACATCTCCTTTCTATTTTGTATGATGTAGAGGAAAAATAATTTCATTTCAGTCAAACAGTTCAGGAGGACTTAGAAAAAGTCTTCGTAACAAACAATTGGGGAAAAACAATAAAGTGTTTGAGTAAAAAGTAGCTCAGAATAGCTAATTCCCTTTACTGTGTCTGACAACAGACCCCAAAAATTTCAGTGCATATTTGCAAATGGGACTGAAGAAGATGCTATTCATAAAGCGCATCATGCATTGTCATGTTTAGCTATTACAGAAAACTGATAATATACTGAAGGTGCAGAACTTCACAATATATGCATGTGACAGGGATCATATCTCTGAAGGATGTGTTGGTAACAAAAAGCAGGGTTGTGCACAAAAGAAGAAGTTTGGACTTAAAACTCTGGAGACACCCAAATAATTAATAAAGCTGGCAAGAGCCTGTAGGTTATATTTATCCAGCAGAATAAATATAATAAGAAAGATAGAAATTTCAGGTTAAGCTGTAAAACAGTTGGGGGACTGCAGAGGCCTTTGCATTTGTAATTTAGTTTTTAAACTCAAAGATATTTGAATAATTCAGGGTAGTAAAGAAAAGAGTTGTAAAACTGAGGATATCAACCAGAAGGAGGCCAAGCTGTGTAACCTGAGTCTTTCTCTCATGGCTTCTCGCAGGCAAGAGTACAAAAATGTACTCCTAAAGTGAGGTGAAAGTGCTTTTATAGGTACCTTTCTTTGCTTGTAAACTTTTTTCAGTAATCCTTAGTTAAATATTTGACTTTAAGTATCGTTGAACACACAGTATTCTTCCTTTACTCTTAAGCCTTGCTGGGTTCTTGAAAAAGTTGGGTTGTGCAAATTCTAGGAACCAGTAGAACCTCTTGCATCAACCTCATCTTTCAGTTTGAGAAAATCTGTTTATTACGACTCATTTGATAGGGACACACACATGGATGTGAGCAGATAAAACAAGACCTTGGATTGAAATTATCTAAAATAATTTCAGTTTTGGAGGAAAGTTGGGCTAAAAATTGTTACTTATAAAAATGTAAAGTCGCATGAAGAATGATGGGTTGGTAAGAACCTTGAATAACTTGGTTATATACATTTAATAGCAATATGTTGTGCACATATAGTATTATTAAATTTTCTAATTCAATTTCTATTGCATGGAAGATTTTTTTAGATACATGAGATGATTTTGCTTAGGGAGGAATAAAATGTTTTTAAAATATCTTGCTTATTTTACAGACATATTGATATGTTTTATGACTCATATACAGACTGGTTCCATGCACTGTAGAAATATGGAATATATTGTCTGGAATTAAAGAACCAAGATTCTAATCCATTATCTGTATAATATCTTTATGACACCTGTACAAGCTGTATTTTAATATTAATTCTGTTCTGAAACTGCTTCACTTATGTGGCCATAGCTATTGGACTGTAGAACATGGAATTAGCAGTGGACAATTAATCTGCTGCTAGAGAAGGAGATAATAGCCCACAGTAGCACCTCTTGGGAAATATAAAATAAACATAGCCTGACACAGCTCAGTAAGTAGAAGGCATTTCATGGTCCAGTAAATCTTATAGATCATGATTAAAGGTCTGACTGCTACTGAAAATAATTTCAGGGAAGTATAATTAGTGTATTACATTCCCAATATGACTTTTTAAAAAAAAAAGTAAAGAAATAAGTTTGCCTGCTGAGACTGAGGCCAGACACTGTAAATGTACACTCGGACAAACTGTGTGGAACAAGTAGTAGTGAGCCCTGGCCATAACCTTGGCTTTCAACTCATCAGTCAATGGCTGCTGACGTTTTGCTCCTACTTTTCTACCTGTGGGAAAGTCAGCTTGAGTGTGCCTCTTCTTTATGCCCCTGGTTTTCTTAAAAATACCAGAAATGAAGGGGAATTTTTCTTCACTAACTTTAGACAACTACAGTTCTTTGTCTGCATCTGAGCACAGCTCATCCTTAGCTGTGTTTTCAGTCAGCAACTCCCACATCTCTTAGATAACACAAATCATGTCCTAAAGGGTCATCTTTCTGTTGGTTGTCATTCCAGACTTTGGGGGTTAAAATCAGGTGCAAATGTCTATATTTTGTCACTCTCAGTCTCTCTCAAGAGCTGTGTCAGGCTGTTAAGACCAGATTCTAAACTCTGCTTTGGAGAAGACAGAAAAAAGCTGCCAGGCTCCAGCTGTGCCCATGGCTGGGTGCACTTCTGGGGACTTGGGACACTTCTGCTCCACAGGCACATGTCCTGCTCCTTCATGCTTGGAGGTGCCGCTGCAGCCTCACAGGCCACTCAAAAAAGGAACTGGAGCCAAGCTGAGGTCTAGTTCCTGTGAATGGATTGGCTCATCCTCTGAGCTATATCCTGAAGTCATGAAAATGAAAAATTAATGTAGCCATGAAGTAGTTAAAGCAGTTTGCTTGTTGATGTGGCAGATATCATATCTCCACGCAGAATCTGCTCATCCTTTTCTTCAGTAAAACAAACCACATCCAGGTTACACACCAAAACAATTAACAAGAATTAGAGAAGAACTTGCAGAGGGAGCTGGAACCAATTTCCCTGATTTTTTTGATAGTCCCATCTGAGAAGGGAAGCCTTAGGGTGACACAGAGCTGAGAGAGATCACAGACATGGGAGGGAAAAGGTGACAGAGTATGTGGAAAATTGCAGGCAAGATATGCAGGAACCTACTCTCATTCCCACTCGTGTTTCAGAGTGGGCTTTTCTTCCCCAGTGTCAGAACAGCTTGTTGCACACTTGCATAGGGATTTACTGAATCCAGACTGGAAGTTTGTATGAGTAAGTGGATGCAAGGATTTCAAGGTACAGGTTTCCTGTGGTTCTGTCTGTTACAGAGAGAGGAGAGACACATAGGCCCACTTTTCTCACTTCCACACTTTGCCAAGCTCCTGAATGAGAAAAAAAATTAATTGAAATACATAAACATCTTCAAATGTAATGCAATTGGTAATAAAACATGCTATATGAGGTAATCCATTATAAAAGCACAATTAAAGGAGACTTTAATAACTGTAAGTTTTGTGAAGTACTCAGTACACTGCTGTGCATGAGAGACATTTTGAAAGTCTGATGGGCAGAAGTGTTCTGTCAAAATTGTTCTTGTTAGAAAATTGGAATAAAGCTGGTTTGGTAATTTGTGAATTCATATTTGCAGAATCGAACAAATCAAGAATTAAGTTCATTTCTTTGTAGCAGAGTGACCCACACTCACAGCTATTTTAGTGCCTCTTTCACAATGAACGGCTTAAAGGGAATATAGGCTGCTCATCACTGTTCTTTTTCTGTGTTATTTCAAAATGCTCAAGTTTTATATGCATTTCTGCTAAAAGAGCTCTAACTTAAATGCCATCCTTACAAGAGACCTGTTCTGTCTTTGGAGGGTTACAGTACTTAAAGTTCCCGAGAGGGGTCTAAATCATATTGCCAGACTCATGATCTAGAAAGGTTCTGTAGTGTTCAGTTTCTAGATGTTTCTGTGCTGCTTTGTGGCACATTTAAAATCTGCCCAATCATAAGGATACTGTCTGGAAGGAGTGAAAATAAAGGAAGGGTAGTGTTCAAAACTGAATTTTTTCCTTGTGAAGACCAGTTCAGCTGCTTCTACATGCTCTGCAGAAGTCTACAAATAAGTTTGAACTACAACACCTGCAGGGATTTAATCAGTGGCTTAAAGTATTTGTCTTAGTTTGTGGGCACACAAGACATCCTAATGATTATTAAAATAACAAGTCTCTAAGATTTTGTTGTTCTCATAATAATTGTTCTTTAATCAGCGATCTAAGTAAACAAGTTAAGTCACGGATCTTAAAACTGAGGCAATACTTGTGCTCAAAGACCATAGCCTAATGTAAAAGTGTAAAATGTTAGAATGGAGCTCTATTTCTCGACTGCATAATATATAATGGTTTGAGTGTACAGTAACAGATGGAAATGTATCTTGTAATACGAAGGAAAGAGCTTCCTTCATTTAAATGGGAGCAGACATGATGCACAAGTGCAAATAAACCTCTTTCAAAATGTGTTATGGAATTCTTAGAAAGCCCAAAACGTTCTGCAGAGACGTTTATTACCATACAGCTGGTTCCACAGACTCTGTTTAAAAAGTAGATTTGGGCTCATTGAGAAACGCAGCATTCTGTTGTAATAATGTGTCCACAGTACAAATATATTTCTCAATTGGTAGGGCTTTATAGTAAACTATGTACAAATTGATATGCCAACTGAAACATCAATAGACTTTGGTGAAATAATACCTATACAAGAGAAATAATTTGCTCCCCATTCTAAAACCCATAATCAGACCCTTTGGATGTGTGAAGCTCTAAAGTTCCTAAACCCAGGAAAAGTCTTTAAAAACACCTGCAGGTGGTAAATGCAATCAGATGCTCTGTGTGGATTCAGCACATAATTCCCCCAAGGAAACAGATGAAATCATTACACGGAGTGGCTGTATCCTTGAGAAGTACTGTTCGTAATTGAACTATTCCAAACACTCTGCCACTAAAAATGCACCTTTCTGATGTCAAACCCTGCTCTATCGAGCAGTGTACGTGATCTGCTGGCACAAGTCATGGCAGAGTTTTGATGTGGCTGAACAAGCCATTTGATCCAACTATTCTTCAGTGGATATTGTGTGAGCATTTATTTATATTTATAGCCAGGCAACGCTAATCAAAAGCTTCAGAAATCCAATATTCCCTTTTACAAGGAACTTTTCACCTTTCTCTTGCCAATGTAAAGAAAAGAAGTCATAACAGGCCTGGAATGCTGTAACTTTTTAACAGTGAATCAGGGAAATGATGTATTCAGTAAAGATAGTCTCTAATTGAGCCCGGTTACTATTTCCTATAAACCAGCAGAAATACTGCTTTGGTTTTTAAAGAATGTTTTGATAAGGCAGGACAGCTAGCTAAAAGGAGGATGTGGAAACAAAAATGATCAGCTTGAAAAGAAGAAAAATTCGGAGGTCCATGCATTGCATTTAATAGGACATGTCAGGGAAGCTCTACCACAGAAAGCTGGAGGAGATGGCAAAAAAAGCTGGAAAGAGAGCTTTCAGCAAATCTGAGTCAGAGTGGTAATGTACTGCTGGAAAATAACAAATGTGGCAAATACTTATAAGAAAGAAGAAATAAATCAGGCCAAATACCAGATGGTTATTATGGTATCAGTAGTATGCAGCACTTCTGAGAGAGAAAAAAACCCAAACAAGGCCTAAAGAAAGAACTCCTTGTAAATGGGTTAATTAGAATATTGCATTGACCAGAAGTAGGTTTTGTGCAACTAATTTTATATTGCCTATGATTCAGCAGTTTCAAACGGTTTGCACTATATCAAAGACTTCTGTAATTCCAAAAATTTTAACCAGCTTGGATCTATTGGGGATTAGAAGAAAAATTAGTGAGTAATTAATTTATGCTAGGCACACAACCAGTAAGTTTAGACTAAAGGAAAACTGTTTAACTAATGGTAATTTATTAGCAGGTGTCCTTGCTGAGAAAAGGATGGTACCAAGACACTGTCTATACAGTGACCATTCATAAGGTCAGTTTGAACATCAGAAATAAGTCTCAAGACAAAAAAAGTTTCTATATGAGGCTTCCAAGAAGAATTTAAGCAAACCAGAAAAAAACTAGGTTTCTTCATGAAGGAGCTAAGAGAGTTTGTGGAAGGGATCAAATTTTAAGGAATTGTATTAACCACTGCCTGAAGCAATGGGTCTCTGACCACAGAAGTAATTTTCCCAACACTCAAGAATTGGGAGTGCCTAACAGGGGTTGGTGACTCCTCATTATTGGAGGGTTCACTTGGTAAGGAGATGCTGCTCATCAGCACTGTTGGCTCCCTGCAGGTCACCTTCCAAGCATTTTCCCAGGTTTCCCAGAAGACCCAGTGCTTGTATTTGCCCACAGGCAACTTGGAGTTCTGGCAGCTCGGCCACAGTGTGGCTGTGGATGCCCCAGGCTACCCTTTGGGTCTTGGGCAGTCCATTTCCATTAATTGGAATGATGGTATTTTCCCAAAGTGAGTATGCTTTGGCTGTTGAATTTGAATTACTGAAGGTGTAAGTAAGCCTAAACCAATTTTGAAAGCTGAAACTTTTCCTGGTTTCTTTTTCCTTTTCCTTCTTAAGGAAATACCTGGTGTCCTTGCCCATGACTGGAGGACCGATCTTCTTTATGATCCTTTCCAACCCAAATCATCCTATGGTTCTCCAGTCTGACAGTGGGCCTTGGCTCTCCAACAGCAGTCATTACCCTTGACCCTTGAGCTTTTCTCTCAGGAAATATTACTGTCCTGACAGGTTAACCTTAGGCTCCTAATTACTATGAATATGTGATTTGTGGGATTTTATGTTTCCAGCCCCACAGGGTACAGGTTTCTTATGGTACATAAGGGAAGTTTCATTATGGAAAGGACAGTTTAGAAGGGAAGACAACACTGCTGGTGAAGGGAATTGTGCATTTTGAGGGTGCAGAATGGGAAAACAGAACTTTACTGGGCAGTCACAATATAAAATCAATGGCACTGAGAGAGCTGGGAAAAAAACTCATGCAGCTGTCTTCCATTTTCCTCCAGTTTTTAATTAGCTAAGTTTTCAGGAACTAAATTTAATTTCTAGATTTAGTGAAATGAGATTTTGTGCTGGTCTTGGCTGGAATAGAGCTTGTTTTCTTCTTGGTGTCTGACACTGTGCTGTGTTTTGGATTCAGGATGAGAATATTGCTGATAACCCAGGGATGTTTCAGCTGTTGCTGAGAAGTGTTTACCCTAAGTCAATGACTTCTTAGTGTCTCATGCTCTGCCAGGCAGAGGGGACAAGAAGCTGTCAGGGAGCACAGCAGGACAGGTGACCTGAACTGCCCAAAGGGACATTCCATACCATTGAATGCCATGCCAAGTACAGGAACTGGAAGGAGTTGGCCATGAGGGACTGACCACTTGGGGACAGGCTGGGCATTGGTCAGCGAGTACTGAGCATCACTTGATTACTTGATCACTTGAGTAATGTGCATCACTTGTTTCTCTTGGGTTTTATTTATCTCTCTTTCCTCTCATTATAGTTAATATTATTACTGTTATTGTATTGTTAGAATCAGTATATTTTGCTTTGCTTCAAGTCTTAAACTGTTCTTATCTCCACCCATGAATTTTACCTTTTTTTTTTTTTTTTTTTCTGATTCTTCTCCTTACTGCTGGAGATGGGGGATAGTGAGTGATCTCTTCATGGTATTTTGTTGTTGGCTGGTGTTAAACTATGACAGATTTATTTTGATTTCTTTTCCAAAATGTCAGCAATTTATGGCAGATGCTTGAGAAAGGAAGAAGATTCAGAGATGACAACAGATAGAAGTGAAATTTTAGCTTTATAAAAAGGAATGAATATGTGGCACCCTACCTATCTAATAGAGTTAAACTTGCTGTATCAGAAAATGGACAAGGCTGTATGAGGAAAAATGAGTGGAGACAGAGGCTGAAAAAAAAACATATAAAAAAAGTAATTGATTGGGATGGAATGGATAAGGACCACAGATCCCTAATCTTCATCTGAAAATCACTAAAAAAACCTCCATATTAGTTCTCAGCAAAAGTAGGAGAAATAGAAGTGCCACAGGTAAAATGTGTATCAGAGCAGAATAATTTCTGCTGCTTTTGTGTTTGCCTCTATTAAAGTTAGAAACCATCACAGGCCTTGCAGCTCCCTCGTGTGTTCATTTTACTCTCACAAGCTCAGCCTGCTCAGTACGTTGAGCATTACATTTGCAGCATTCGCAGCTTTGAGTCATCCCACATACAGCATTAGATGGTCAAACTGAAATTGCAACTTATTTATTTTTAATAAACAATGAATGTGAGTGCCATAGAACAGCAGGGGCAAAGAGGACTTCTCTTTCCATGGGAGATGAATGCTGAGAAGACCATTAGGAATGGGGGTGTTTCAATGGTGCAAATATAAGGTCGATGCCTGGCAGGCTCACACTGTTTGCTTTTCTATTATGAACTTCCTCTGTGACCTTTACCAAAAGACTCCCTTTGTGTGTCTGTTCAGCAAGTGAAAAATGGGAGTAAGTGTATTTCCCTACTTCCAGAGGTAAAATAAAAGCCATGTGGGTCTCGATTATTATGGTTTTATGATGTATACGAATTGACAGGATCCAAGGGAATGGCCTGGAGTTGTGTCAGGAGAGGTGTAGGTTGGATATTAGGAAAAGGTTCATTACCCAGAGGGTGGTTGGGCACTGAACAGGTTCCCAGGGATGTGGTCATAGTACCAAGCATGGCAGAGCTCAGAGAGTGTTGGAACAATGCTCTCAGGCCCATGGTGTGACTATTGGGGATGATTTGTGCAGGAGCAGGAGCTGGAGCTGAACTTGATGATCCTTGTGGGTCCTTTCCAACTCAGCACGTTCTGGGATTCAGTGATATATATTTTCAAAAAGAAAAAAAAAATAAAAAAATTTAAAAGGTGGTGAGGAGCAGAATTGCACCATGCCTCACTTCTGAGCTATTCATGGTTCTTCTGCCTGTTGAGACCTCTTGGTTAGCTCCTAAATAACAGTAGGCGTGAGGTGTTGCTTTGGGCCACACACATGTAATACACACCCTCAGTGTTATCCCCCCGTTCATTCTCCGTGGCTAACACAACCTGTACAGGATGAGCCCTGTTTTGGAGCATCAAATGCGGGCAGCTCTCTCCCTGAACAGTTTGCAGCCCCGGCTGCTCCCCGTCCCTCCCCGCTGTCCCCGAGGCTCTGCCTGCGAGCGCTCCGTGGGCACAGCGGCTCCAGGATGTCACTTGTGTGGGGACAGCCCCATCCCGTGGCCAAGCAGAGCTTCTGCACCCAAAACCGGAGTGTGTTTCATGGAAAAAGGCACCGAGGGTTTCTGCGGGGAGAGCGGGAGGCTGAGAGGAGCTCAGCGAGGGGCGATGGAGCTCCCGGCTCACCAGAGAGCGCCCAGGGCAGGGAGCAGCCCGAGGGGAAATGCCTGGACCTACGCTTGTTTACAGTGAAAAAAAAAAAAACAAAAAAACCCCCAAAAATTTAGATAAGGAACTTTGCCTCCGTGGAGTCCTGATGTGTGTATAAATTGGAAAACAAGTTGGATGGAAATTTGAGTAACCTTGTCTAGTGGAACGTGGAGCTAAATAATCTCTAAAGTACACTCCAATCCAAAACATTCAATGATTCCATAATATTTTTAATGAATAAGCATAAATAAAATAGCTGTCATTTTATAAAAACACCTATTATATACAAGAACAGTTATTTCAGCATTTAATAATTCAGGCCTCATGCAAGCCTATTTCAGGCCTTACCACCTGAAGAATTGTAACATAAACATTTAAGCAACCCAACATATAGCTGAATTCCTAATTGAAAATGGTTACCAAGCATATTCTGCTCTTGGCAATTAAGTGAAAGGTGAATCCAATTAAGAATGGTTGTGAAGCCTCTTCATAAGGAATCCTTGTTTCTCCTGTGTTTGTTGGATCAAATGTTGACACTTTCTAACAAATTATCTCTAACAATAATAATTATAGTCATTATTGTCACAGCTGTATTGTCAGGCATACTCTGTTACTCACCCCTGCCCTTCTCACCCCATTCTCAGGCCTCTTTGCTTATGCTGCAGTATTTATGCAAAGTGTTACTACTTTACTCCATCATCTTGGTGAGAACTGAACATTTGGGTCCTAAATGTAGCTTTGAATGGATCAGACCAACTCTTTATTATAATTAAATTGTCATATGGTACAGCATCTACTAAGCAATGCAGGTTCATTAGCAATCTGAAACACATTCCCCCAGTTCCAGCAAGCAGGCTTTGGCGTGCCATCCTCCAGACTTTTCACCTACAAATTTGTTTGCATGTAGAAATAACTTCTGAAAGAGTTAACAACCAACTTTGGTTGTTTTTGTTATTTGTGTTACATAAAACTAATTTTCACTGTAAATGTTACCGAACGCACAGTGAGGTTTAACCCAAAAAATTCAGAAATCTGTCCTTTTTAACAGATAATTGGAAGAAGAACACTCAGTGAAGGTAATCTTTGCATACTGCCAGACTAACACAGTGGCTGGCACTGGGCTTTTTGCAGTGATGTTGGGAGTTGTAGCCTAGGGTGTTCAACCCAGCAGCAGAACTCCGTTGTGCAATCACTGCAGAGAGAAACTCTGATGCACAGGTGGAAATGAGCAGCTGCAGCAGAGGCACATGGGGAGAGCATGAATACATGAGCTGGCTTTGCTGCTGGTTAGAGCAGTGCTGCTGGAGCATCCCCTGAAGGAAATCCTGGTTCACTGTCTGGGTGCAAAGTGATGAGCCCAACAACCAGCAAAGAGCATTCCCAAGACTTTTCTGGCACTGTGTTTATTATTGGTTGTATTGAGAAAACTCTGAGACTCTGATCTGTGAGCTACTCCTCTGCTTGAAACGGCTTTGTGTCTTAGTATCTCTCCAGATGAATTAACACCCAATAGAAGCCTTATTAAAATGAGCATAAAAGTAATTTTCACCCAAGTTTTAATTCTATCCAAGGAAGAAGAACTCCAAGGCCATGATTTGTGAGATGATTATGGAGGCATTTATGAAAATGCTTCTCATTTAACTTTCCTTGAAAAGCTGGTGTTTGAACAGAATCAAGAAACTGATGTAAAATCAAAAGAGACCAAGAGGAAGCTTGAAGTTGGTTTTGTCTTATTTATTTCACTCTGAGCAGTGCCCCAAAAGTTCTGTAATGTACCCCAAAACCATTAAGGCATCTTATTCCTGTGTAAGTATGCTGGCATGCTTTACTGTGCCAAGCAGTCTACCAAAAACTTGGACCCCAAAGTTTCAAGGATGAAGCTCTACTTAGTGGCCAGGAGTGGTTCTGACACTATAAGATAAAGGAGAAGAGTTTCTTATAAAAAAGGATTAGCCATCAGGACAGGGAAGGAAGGAGTAGAGGAGTTTTTTGAAGGATGAAAATACTTTTCTGTTCCTGACAAAGGGGAAAAGGGAAAAGCTTGTTTATATTAAAGAAGGAACACATCAAAAACTTGTTTAGTCTCTCTTATATTCCATCCTAAAAATTATCCTGAACAAAGCCTGGATTTCCACAAGGTGGTCCTAAAGTCTAAGTGTGGAACTCCAGGGTCATTAGGAGTGAGTAATTGCCCCTTAACTGTGGTTTTTACAGCTCTAACATTCACGCTACCCAAATTTTGGTACCTAAAAAGTCAGATAAGGTAGTCTGTCTTGTTTCCCTTGATTCCCACTGCAGTGAAGGGAGGGCAACCAAGGCAAAGTGCTGGCTTTAGGATCTGGGTCTGAGCCACACTCTGGAAAGTCCCCTCCTCTCTCACTAGTCTGGAGCACCCAGGTACAGTCAGCACCTAAAGGGAAGTGCTGTGAAGTTCCTCATGGAATTCCACAGTGACAATAACAGAGACCTTGCATCCTTCTAAAAAAGGACAGTCCCACCCCAAAATAGGAATGGCATTGAGTTATGCTAAAGGAGGCACTGCAAAATCCTTTAACTTCCCCTGCACAGACAGCATTATTAATAAGAGAGAAAATTCAGCAGCTGCTTCACAGGAAACAGAGTTGAACAATAGCTCAGCGCTGCAGGCTTTGCTTTTTAAGCCAACATGTACAGGGTCTGACAGAGCTGTTTCAGAGCACCAATTGAAAACCCTGAAAGAATGATATTTCACTAGAAAATGTCAGTTCAACAAAATCTAATGGCACCTGAGAAGAGAAGGCTATTTTTAGGCCATTGTCAGAAAAGTTAATTACCAAACCTGCTTAGGGAACTCAGATTTCTTAATGCTGTTATTCTAATAAGTACCTTAAATTGCCCAAACTCCCCACTCGTATTGACTCTGTTCTTGGAAAGCTATGACTTCTCTCTCTGTCTTTTTTTTTTTTTTTTTCCACTAAAGTACTTTTGATTTGAAGATAAAAGGGTGTTTCACCAGAGCTCCTTTTCAAGCAAAACCTTTTATGTTTTAACAAGCTCTGCTGCCTGTAACATTGCTTCTAATGTACCACTCAAATCTATTCCTTTTCTTTGCATGGCCAGCGACTTAGTTTATTAACACTTTCAAGGTGTTTCTAAATGTGTTCTGAATATTTTGAAATAAAACTATTGCCCTTTCTATTGAGGGTATTTGCAGCCATAGCAATAAATGGGATGTTAAATCTACTGGTGTTATGGCTCTGTCAATATTTGTTTCTGCACTGAACTAATTTTTTTTCAAAGTGAAGGCAGATAGCCTAATGTTCAAGAAATTCTGCACCTTAAGCCAGAGTTCCTTGCTGGGAAGTCTCTAGAGGATACAGACTACTGCTGGTTTGAGTGCTGGGGCTATGCTACCCTTAAAAATCAGCCACTTCCCCTTCACATGTTGCCTGTACTAAGGGCTAATACAAGTCATCTCACAGAGGAGAGAAGGGAAATTTCTGACAGTGTTATAATCAATTTTGTACTCCTTCTAGCAGTTTAAAGTCCTGCTAAATGTACTTTTGAGAAAGCCTTGTATATCTGTCTGGTAGCATCATGGAAATACAGAAGATACACAGCACCTTTCTAGGCTCTAAAAAAAGCTTTATTCCATGCACCCTCTAGCATGATGGATTAATTATACCTTTTACTTTTGATAATGCAGGAAATCACAGACGAAAAAGATTTTTACTGTCTATACTTCATAAACTTAAGTGAATAATATTTATACCTTTTTTTTTCAATATCATGATACAACCAAAATGTCAGATTTTGTGAGCTGCCATTGGAAATTATTTGGAGCTTAATTTTCTCCTTTTTACAGCAAAAGTTTATTCTGATTGAGTCCCATCCAACTTTCCCATTTTAAAAAAATACACACAA
Organism: Grantiella picta; assembly: GCA_013397955.1. Taxonomy (NCBI): domain Eukaryota; kingdom Metazoa; phylum Chordata; class Aves; order Passeriformes; family Meliphagidae; genus Grantiella; species Grantiella picta. The sequence continues at coordinate 675,607 of VZRM01005248.1, forward strand.
AAAATTGAATTAGTAGAGGAAAATCTCCAATTTCATAAACAGTATTGTCATGAGCAGCTGGCATTATTTGTTAATAACAACAACAACAAAAATAAAATTTTTTCCGTTCATCTTTGCTAATGAGTTATTTGCCCTTCAGCTGCCAAACTTTGCTGCATGTGTTAGCTCAGCTGTTGTCAAACGCTCTGTAGTGGCATGTAAATATATTCTCCTGAAAAAATAAAGCTGCTCTGACTGTTGGTCTGAGAAGATAGGAGGCTGCCTTTGATCACAACGTGGCTGTTTCATAAAGTTCAAAATAAAAAGAAAGTGTGAGAATTCAGTAGTTTTCTCTCAGCTCTGTGGAAGCATTTAACCACCCAAACATTGCAGGTTGCAACCATTCTGCTTATCCAGCTTCTGTTTCCAGTCAGTCAGAGGCTGTGATTGGAAAATGCAGAGTTCCTTTCTGTGCTGCCATCTGCTAATAAGGCCACAAGGCTCATCTGTGGTACATCAGTATATAGGCTACAGGTGTAAAGAGCAGCTCAGTTTACAGTCCAGGACTAATAACAATTTTCACTGGTAACATCAAGTGGTATTTTTTTGCTCTTGCTTCTTCCTTCTTTTTACTATCCCCTCTGCAACAAAATCTCACGAATACTTTGAGTTGCACACACACAATTTTCCATGTTTTGACAGCCATTCTTTCTGTTATTTTCTTTATAAGTGGCCATCAAATGGCATCATTGCCTTATTTTCAGCTTGCTCTTGGCACAAAAAGGAACAGAAAAGACTGCAGGGATGTTCTGGCCATGCTCCCTGGAGCAGGGAGTTTCCAGGATGCTCCCCAGCACCTCACTGTATGCTGGAAGCACTTCGTGGTTATCATCTGCAACTGGAAGGTGTCTCTCCTCCTCCATTTACTTGCAAAATTATGTCTCCTCCAAATATGCCACTTCTAAAGGAGCTGATTGTGGCCCTTTTGAACACTCTGGGGAATGTTCTGAGGAACAGGAACACTTAAGGCATCCCACTTATTGGTTTATTGGTGTCTTGGGTAGCAGGTCACTTGTGGCTGCCCATCTACATTGGAATTTCTCTTACCTCAAACCAGATTAAGGTAACATGCAAGTGGCATTATTTATTTACAACATCCAAAATGGATAACAGTTTCAAAGCTTTATGAAAGCTGATGTTGAAAAATTGACTGTTATTGAGAATGCAAATAATTAGAAATGTCCCTCTTCTTTTTAGGTAACTTGTTTGTCGCACAAGGGACATTATATTATACCTATTATACAATGTCTCTCCATGATTGAGCTTTTATAAATGAATTTAATTTTTCACCTTAAAATGTATTTATTTTTCTCAAGGAGGAGATAAAGTTATTGCATTTGTTAATGGAAAAAACCCAAACAAACTATTCTTTTCCATTGCTAATAGCAGCATTACCCTGTTAGAACTTCAGCTGTGTTTCTCCTGTGTTCTGACTCCGTGTTACAGTGAGAGATAATAAGGATCTCTCCTCCTCCCTCATTTTTCAAGTGAAGAGTCTCAGCTTTAGTACCGAGGGTGAAACCCTGAATCTCGTAGTTCCCAGAACCCAGTACAAACATATAAATGGGAGCGCTCATTACCAGCTTTTGACTGAGGTGAGACATGTTGCTAATTAGCCTCTCCAAGGAGCTTCAGACTGAGAGAAGCTCGCTGGCCCTTTCCCTTCAATCCCACTAGAAGCACCTATTCAAATATTTATGTAGATAGTTTTCAATGACTAATTGGACACACAATTACACTGAGACCATAATAATTATGACAGTGCATAAAGCTTCACACTCAAGTAAAACAGTACATTTTGGGGTTTTGTTAAGTCAAATAACCAAGTAACCAAGTTTGTAAAGTCGACTGAGGCAAAAGTGAGTTGATTACAAGGAAAATGGTCCAGCACTGCCCTGTTTTATTTTAACAGCCTAGGCACAGTGATTAAACAGTATCAGTTTTTGCTTTGAAGACTAAGGTATGAATACTCTTGTGCCTTGGGATGCATGATAAATACCCTCTGCCAGGATATCTGGTGAATCGGGCAAACTGGAATGGAAGGGGAGGTGGTGTTTCCCCAGATGTGTGTGTTAGACACAGCATGGCTGCACTATGGAAGAAATGATGGTTTGCTGTGTGAAACAGGGCTGCAGAGAACAGGACTGGCACTGTCAGCATAGCCCAATTTACACATTTATAATCTACTGGGGGTTTTGTTGTTGTGAACAGCACAGTTATCTTTATTGTTTTTATTCAGGTAATTTTTTTTTATTTACTTGCAAAAGACATTTTGTCCTCTTTGTTAGGGGAGTGCTTGCAGTCGTCAGGCAATCTATGTGCTCATCCTCGTGGCAAGAGTTTGCCCAGGAAATGAATTCACTCTTAGTCATTGAACAACATTTGTTGGTATGGTCTGGTGAACACAAAAGAAATAGTACTAGAGCTTATTCAAATTGTTTGTGGTCTCTTTTTTCCTCCCTAGCAATGCCTCTAATACTTGTTTGTTGCCTTTATTTCCAACAAGTCATCTCCAGAGTTCAACAGATAATTATTTTTTCTTTTCCTCAACAGTCTTTAAATAAAATACTATTTGGTAAGAGCAGTAGAGTAATAAATTGTTGTTAAAGAAAACCATTAAAAAGGAATATGTCTGCGTTTGGGTTTTGAGTGTAGATGTAAGTGAATGGTTATTAAAGGATGTTTGTCCCCAAATAAAAGCTCCTAAAAACCTAGGGACAACAAAGAAGAGGCAAGGACTAGGTAACTTTTGTCAGAGGTGAATGGGGAGTTATCAGGCAGGGAATGAAGATGTGGGCAGGCTGAATCACAGAGAGGAAAGCTTTCGGTAAAGGAGCTACAAAAAGATCATGGAATGGGGAGGTGATACTGGTAAGGAGAACAAGGAAATAAGATGAGATGATAGCCACTATTCATATGTTAGTGGCTTGATGTGAGGAATGGTGCTGGTTAGATTGGCTTCTTCCTGTCAGACAAGCTCTGACTCATGATGGTGCAGGTAACTCAGGCAGAGCCGGCACTCCCAAGAGAGGGCACAGGCAGGCTGTGTGTCTGCAGCCTTGGCACACACAGACAGCTGCTCTGCAGCATCCTGAGAGAGGAAATCCACACCTTCAGGAAGGCCAGCACAAGGGCTGGGAGTCACTCCTGCCCTGCTGTAACCTTGCACGGTTTACTGCCTGCGTTTTTAAAGCATTTCGTTGCTACTTCAAGAGTATTCTGTGTCCCGTGTGCATAATTTCTCTGAAAGTGCTGTAAGGAAAAGAATCGTCACTAGAAAGAGAATGATATTCTTGTCAAAGAGAAAAATGCAGTGGGGATTTTTTTTCCACCATAATCAAGTCTGCTGTATTAAATCACGTGGATGGGAGAAGGAAAAAAAAAGACTATGAAACTGAGTGTAAATATTTTATGCTTAAAAGTAAATTTAAAGTTCAAGTAATAAGCACTTAGGTACACTATATTCTGTGTTATTGTTTGATGCCTCTTTTGGGAAATAGCCCAAAAGAAAACATGTTTCTAGTTTGCAGTTTCTACCTTGCAGTTTATGCACTGTGCTCCCAGTGATTATTTTTCAGGGCATGAAGCTCTCATGTTTATTATGCACCCTAAAGCTTAAGCATACATATCATATTGAGTGCTGCCTCTGCTGGTTCAGCAGCCCTGAGAGATGTTCTGTGAACACCATTAGGTTGTCAGGCTGAAACGAAATGGCAACTTTTAAAAATAAGCCTGGATGTGGTATCACTAGAAACTATGATAAAGACATCAGACAAAAAGAAAGTTGTCACATTCCTATCATTAAATGTATGTATAAACCTATTTAAAACCATCAGTTATGAGTAATTTGTTACCTGATGTCAACAAAGATCTATCATTAACAGTATTGATTCGTGGCCACTGTATAATGCATGCAAACAAATATCCTGGGTCTCAGAAGCATCCTGCAACATGTGTTATTATCTCTGAAGTGAAAATGTAAGTTCACCAATGAAGAAGGTATTTTAAATCTGTAAGAATGATTGGTTTTCTAGTAGTACTCTTCTATCAGATGAACAGGACTTGACAATATATGAAAGAAAATGAAGATCTATGGTGGAGCTCACCATCCCAATCCATCCCTCTTAAAACAGACACTGAAATGTATTTAGGCTGCAGTTATATATCTGGTAGCATCTAAAGAGTAATTCAGAGAAGTCTCTTCTGGGCATAAATATAAAATGATACAGTACAAGAATAAACACTTATGATCAATATGTATTATAAACTTTACTTCTTAGTGATGGTTTGTACTTCTTCAGCTGACAAACATATTAGTAGAGTACAGTGAATCCATTCTTCTATAAATACTTCTATATTTTTCCCAATGCTGTTGAAACCTTGTGTTTTGACTTGCTCTTAAAGGCATTAACAAAAAAAGTAATTTGGTCAAACTTACCTTTGCCTTTCAACTCGGTTTACAGAGTTCCAGTCAAACCTCAGTGCACATTTTAGTTTATTGGAAGTGAAATTATTCGATCCACCTAAAATGATTTTATTTTGGCTTTTGAAAAGCTGTGGTTCGGTTCTTCAGTTAATTTCAAATTTGAGACTGGAGGGGATGTATTTCCTGGTACTAGACCAAAACATCATGTGAAAAGCTTAAAATCCTTTGGAGCTAGTATTACTCTCTTAACACTGTAATTTGTGTAAGGCAGGTCCCTGTGATTTTTAAAAGCAAAACTGTTTTGTCAGTTTTTATGCTCCCAACCCTCTAAACCCTCCCTCCCCAAACTGAAATCAAAACCAAAACACAAATTAAAACAAAAATTAAACAAAAAACAAACAAACAACAACAAAAAAAAACAACCAACCAAACAACAAAAAACCCTTAAAAACCAAAAAAGTCCCACCAAATTCCACATCCCCAAAAGTTACAAACACCCTACATATGGAGCAGAAGGTTGCTCAGCTCTGCAAGTTGGTATCCTGGAGACAGCAGGAAAGAATGCAAGGTGCAGCAGTAGTGGCCATTTGCCTTTGAAATGCCTGGAAAGGCTTTAAATTATGACAATCTTCTTGATCATCTCACATCTTCTAAGTAGAAATGATATGCATTTAGGAAGTGGAGGGATGTTTATTAGCAAAGCACAGTTTTTCATGGAACGACTGTCAGGCTCTTTCAACAAAACCTCCCCTGCCCAACCCCTCTTTGCTTCCACAGGGAGAGGAATGCAATTTTCATTTAGTTTCCTTTATAACCTCATAGATTGCATTTGCGGGAGACAATTTGTGATTAATGAAGGAGCAGACTGGCACGTGTCAGGGACTGATTCTCTGCTGGATGTGGAGAGCACTGCCCCACAGCAAAGCAGAACTGGAACAGAACCTTTATTAATGCAAAAGAATGGCCCTTTTCTACAGAACATTTACAGAACAAAGCTGTAGGAAAATATTGGGTACATTATTTGACAAAAATTGAGTTGGCAATTAGTATGATTTTAAAGCAAAACAAAAAAAAGGAATAAAAGAGTACAAAAATAGGTTTGACTTGTATGTGGAATTGCTTGAAGAATTCTGCATGTATGGTCATATGTAACTGCAATGCCTAAAATGCCTTAGTGTTCTGGTGTTATAATCACCACACTGAGTGTATTTTGCTTCATTTTTCAAAATTTATGCTATAATTTTTAAGTGAAAGAACGCCCAGTATATTTTCAGGAAAAAAAAAAAGAGTAACTTATTTGAAAAATAAAATAAAAAACAAAAACAACAAAAGAGTGTGTTCCACCGATAAAGATGATACAGGCAGAGTGAGAAGTGGAGAATATATGAAAATGCAAAAGGATAGGTGGCCCAACATGTACTGATTAAGAAATAGGTACATCAACTGAATTTAACAGTCATAGTTGTTGGGACTGGTTTTGTATCCACTTGTCTCCCATCAAATAAATGTGTCATTAGGAATAGAATAGAAAAGAAATAAACAGATTTCAAATGCCATTTCACAAAGAAATGAGCAAAGGCGATGAAAGGAAATACATTTTCATGTACTGGAAATTACTTAGGGCTGGAAGCTTAAATCCATGTGTGACCAAACCTGAAATGTAAGATGGGGAATCCAATATGTGCTTGTTCAGCATTAAAAGTCACTTGAACTAGGGAAAAATTGCTCATTGCTTAGAAGTATTTCAGTGAGCATTTGGTGGACAAATGTTAAAAGATACCATGGGTCCACTTCAATTAGCATTTTAATGTTAGATAAACCTGATATTCTTTTGGCCTTTGGATTTCCAAATTGAAGTCTGAGCAGAAGCAGGACAAAAGAAGATGAATACACCCTGAATCAAGTGTATAACTCTCCTTTGCCATAATGTGGCTTCCTGCAGGCAGATTTTATCTGCTGGTTCTTCTCAAATGGAACAAGTACCTTCCAGTCCCACCCATGATCAGAGTGTGAGAGGCTGTGATGATGCTCAAGCACCTCCCAAGTTCAGCTGTCGCTGAGGTGCTCTGCATTTCCACACAGATGCTTGCAAAACTCCTTTCTTTTTCCCCTGGCCTGGTTCTGAAACTCAGAGATTCTCCAAATTAGTTATTTCTCAGGCTCTTTGCTCTGTATCCATTCATTAAAATTCAAAGAGAGTTGGAGACATGAAAGCCCTGGAAGCCTTGATGCCTGAAACTATTGGTTCAGTGTTGCTGAAAAATACATTTTGTTTTTGTTAAACACAGGCCTTTGGACTTTCCCTTTAACAGGAGCTGCAAGATTTCCATAACTTGTCCCTCAAAAAACAATGAAGTGAAATGGAAAGAATTTGATGCTGAATGTAAACCTTTCCTCTCACAATTAATTAGGAGGAGGGAAATAGCATTTCATTACCCTGGACAGTACCTTGGGGCTGTCTGTCTCTGAGTCACAGCACATATGCAGCTCTACCTCTTCTGACTCAAATGATTAACCAAAATTCAGTTCTTGTGCAGTATCCATTAGGCAAATAAATTGATGAAAGGCCTCTTTGATGCAGTCCTCCTCTCTGTGACAGGTAACATAGGTACAGCCACTTGTCACTGCCTCACTGCAGAAGTTAGAAAAACAGGANTGCTGGAAAGACAATGCAGTCATTCATCACAGTGAGCACTGCTTCATGAGGGGAAAGTCCTGC